>JAAAKQ030078403.1:4364-15149 GCA_010016005.3 Zanna intricata | reverse complement strand
TAACTATATTTTTCCAAATGCTTCTTTTTTCATCGATTTGCCGCAGAACCTCTTCATTTGTAACTTTATCCACCCATTTTTTTCCATATACAATTTTTATCCTGCTTTAAATAATGAGAAAAAAATATAAACTATCACGTAGATCATCACTAATAATTTCTAATTATTTTACAAAATATGAAATAAATACAGGTAAACTTGGTTTGATTGTTATTTTCTGCTCTTCCTAATATTGTCACTTAACATTCGTGAATATTTAAAGTAGTTTTGAGAAAGGAGGTACTCTGAAACAGGTCAAATACGGATGTTATAGTAACAATTATAGAAAGGGCAAAAAATAACATCCAAACAAATTACGATAAATCCTAACGTAAATATTAAATACCGAGAAAATAAGTAAACTTATTCGTGCACAAAACCGATCTACACAATTCTTCGGAGACTTCCGAATAATCTGAAAACTAATAATCAGATCAAAAAGAAGAAAAAAACTTTAAAATGCTAACAAAGAAAAAACTAAATAATCCTATCAACAACTAACTCTTTTTAAATTTAATTATGACAGTAAATTTTCAACGACAAAACCGACTGTTTCCATGCAAGCAATTTTATCTGATGAAATAAACGAACGATACATAAATTCGTATTTATTTTTCTAGACAAATATTGTTATCATGCTAAATCTGAAAATAACGTTTACGAGTTTAAACGTTACGTTATGATTTACATTAAAACACGTGTAAATACGATATATCTAAGTAAAGAGATAAGTTGAGTAAATATGGACGTAGGTAACAACTGCTTACATTACTATAACATCCATATTCATCCTTTTTTCAGTAATCATATCTTGCTCAACCTTGAAATTCGAAGCTAGCAAGTTGCACAATGTCGGGGTAGCATTGTTGCACAATTACGATTAAAAGAACGCAATGCAACAATTTCGAACAATAAAGCAAATGCTCTGGCAAAAAAATTATGCAATTTAATCGTTCAGAAACGATATCGTAAAAGGTGAAAAAGGCTAAAAAACTACACAGCGCTCGTATCGAATAAGACTACGCGAAAGACCTGCAATGTGATATCGGCATAGTGAAAGCAAATACTACTGCTGCTATCTATCGGTAACAAGCTACAACCACTGAATATGAATAGCAATTTACTATACCGAGAACAATAGCTACACCACAGCACACGATGAATTTTTTCATGTGCAAATCCGTCATCCAAATTATTTCCTTTTTTCCATTCAATCAATAATTTACACCGAAAAGTTAATTTTTAGAAAGGAAGAGTTATGATTAAATATAAATTTAATAATATAAATGTACTACAGTTCGATCGAAAATAAATAATTTAAATTCTTTTTCTTCGTGTAAATATTTCAAACACGCAAATATCACACTTTTAATATGCATTTAAACACTTGTTTGAAAATCCAAACATTATATCAAAGAAGAACAATACTTTCTCTATGTTAAATGGCAACGACAAAAAAAAAAATCTGACGAAAAATAACTTATCACATGAATAATAACATCTTAATTTTCTACACAAAGATTTTATAATTGTCCATAAAATGTAACTAAAATTACAAAAGGCTTCAATAAAAACGATAAACATTTTAAATAAGCATATGCTGTAATTTTCTGTTAAAAAGAGGATGAGGGTTTGATGTAAAATGTGATGAAACCTTTCAATTATTCAAGCCAATAAGTGTTGAACGGAAACCTTAAAAAAAGGAAATGAAAGACTGCAACTTCTTAGTATAAAAACTAAAAATTCAGCTGTATTTTAACACATTCAATGGTCATTATTCGTTAAAATATACGGTATCTATACTATAATAAATATATATACTATAATATATAACGTAACTGTAGCAAAAATACAAATTGATTGATTAAAATATGATCAATTTTAATCAATCAATATTTTACGTCGGAATAAAATTATGGGAGAAATTCGAATTAATAATTAAATTTTTAATCAATTTACACACACGCGCGCGCGCGCGCATACACACACACAGTGCCAAAAATAAGATATACATAATTTCTTAGAAAATTTATTATCCTACACGAAAAGTCGAATTTAAAATCGGAAAAATCAAGCTACAGTAAAATTTGAAAAATAAGTATACACTTTCTGTTCAAATTGAATGTTCCAAATGATGGTTCAAGTAAAAGTTCAAAATGGTGGCTTCAGCATCGAAACATTTCTGAGTATGAGTCGCTATTGATTCCATAGCTTCATAAGTGTCCAATGGGATTTCTACGCACACAGCATGAATCTCATCCCACAGCGTATCAAGGTTACGTGGTTTATGATAGCACACTTCAACTTTTACTATGCTCATAAGAAAAAAAAAACGAGCGGCTTAAAGTCAGGAAAATTTGATTGGTCCCCTCCGTCCTATTCACTAGCCTTCTACTTTTTGATCCAGGTATGCTCACACACCCCTATGATAGTGCGGCAGGGCGCCTTCGTGTTGGTAATAAAACCTGTCATTACCGTACACTGCACGAAATGAAGCGAACATGAAATCAGCAAGCACCTTAGGTATTCTCCAGACAGTAACTTCAAATCGGAAAGGCCCAATTGAGTCCTCAAGGAGAGAAACTGCATCCACATTCACATCAGGCAAATTCACGGCATTTCAACAGTAATGTGGGGATTATCTTCAGCCCAGTTACACACAATTATACTGAAAGTTCCATTAAGTTTAAATTGTGCTTCAAGTTCGACCAAATAATGCTATCCATAAATCCCGATTCTCGTATTACCATCCCGTGAAACCATTCACAAATTGTACCCTGCGATCTGGGTTGTTATCATTTATAGCTGTTGCACCCAGCTTAGAATGCACACATGCTACCTGCTTTCTTCACGATGAGTCGCACATTCACTGTTACTTACACCACTTTAATGTACCTTACCTTAAAGATGTTTGTGGTGAACAATGAAACAGTTCCGACACCGCACCTGAAGATTTATCACCGATAGCCATGCGAGGTCTTCCTGATCGGTCTTTCTGCCATCACACAAAAAACGAGTCATGACTAGTACTTAGAAAGTATCATGCTGAAGGCCACCATTCTCAACATATACTTTAACCACCATTTGAAAAATTCAATTTAACCAGGAACGTATTTTAATTTTTCAAATTGGACTGTAGCCTTACTTGTCCCATAAATTTAACCTTGTAGGTAGGAAAATGAATTTTCTACGACAGTTAAAAGTGTGTATACATTTTTCTGACGCATCTCTATATAGATAGATAGGATAATGATCATAATAATAAGCAATCCTGCGTCTGTTTATGAAACAAACCGACGAACAATTTAACTCTAGGGTCGCTCACAAAAATTATGTATCATCGAGAAAGCTTAAACAAACCATTTCTTTACTATACATGCGTCGTACTTAATTTAGAGAGGTTTAACGTTTTCAGTAACCCTTACACGTACAATTTTCCAGAATTCTTTTAAAAAGCTTTACTTACATGAGATGACAAGTAATGTTTACAAAATAATCAAAACCGATTGAAAATAACGACCAGAAACAACAAAATGAAAAATTTAACAAAGAAAATAACGAAAAGACAAAACTTAAAACAAAAAAAGTTTAATGATTATTATAGCCGCATAATTAACGAATCGGCTGACATGTGCCAAATCCGGGTACAATAGTGATTTCCATCAATTATTTGTGAGTAGTATTTCTGGAAAATTTTCAGTAAAACATTCGTTAACTGAAATTTGAAACATGAGTTCCCACAACCTAGTGTCTCAATTTGAAGAGAAAAAATTTTGATACAGATTTCTAATCTGTCTGACAAATAACCTCAAAATCTGTCAAGCGTATTTTTTTATACTATTACTCGAATTTGGGAAAATCTACATGATACGAGTCTTACACTAATGAGTTAAACGCCAAATTAATAGTTTCCTGAACAAATACAATAAAGATGTGAGCTTATTTTAACCGTTAGAGCTTGTAACAGACTTTCAGAAAAACAAAATACAATCGCCTAAAAAACAGAGTCTTTCCAGATTTAAGAATTTAAAAACTAATGTTAAGAGAATTTTTAAAATATATACGTACAAACATACTCTCTCACTCTCTAAACCCAGAGTTCACGTAATGTGATTCTATGAAATGTGATATTTTTATAACGAGAAAATAGCTGATAAATAACAGTTTAGTAGTAGTTTACTGTTAAATAACAATAAAATTACGAACGATAGTTTTTCATCAATAAAGTTTTAACTAATTTTTACTTATTTTAAATTATAATTTGCTATAAAACGGAATTTGATTAGATTTTTATCCACAATTTAAAAATGTAAACATTTTAGGTAATTTATAAAATATACTTTCGATTCTTCCAACATCACGTAATACGAAGTAAAATTTGTAAAAATCTATCTTCCCTTCACGCGTACGATATTATTGGACGGTTCCGATGATCCCTTCAGGAATCGATAAGAGGGCAAAATATGCTGAAATTCCATGATATAGATTGAAGCTTTCAAAGTACAGAGAAAGGAAACCTTAAATTAATTTAAAAAATAATAATAAATTTTCATAAACATTAACAAAAACACTAACTTTGACTGTTGTTGCACGTCGCAAAATCAGAAAAGAAAATAACTGAACATACGAACACTGAGATATCGAAATACTCCACGATATCTTGCCTGCTAAGTGCATATTATTATGAATCCGTTCCTATTACAGGAAGGTCTATATACAACATTACAAAAAAGCTTCTCACCAGATAATAGCAGGTCAGTGTAGCTATCATGTTATCGTGTGCGGCTATAACAATAGAATTTATCTTTTAAAATGAGAAAAGAATGCCAGAGCAGCCCCTTGTCATCGCTACAGACAATGTGGAAGTCATCTGTTTCTCAAAGAGCAACGAGAACTACGATGGAAAATCTAGGTCGCAATAACAGAAGCCAGTACAGCAATAAAAGCTATACAGTACAGCGACAGTAGTTGACGGCTGTTACCAAATAAATCGCCGATCGTTTTAATAATATTACTGAATATAAATGTAAACAACACGGCTTAAATATTTCCAATTAAATCGGCAAACAAATTAATCGCTCGCAATTGCTTTAATGGCAAATAATATAAAAACGATTACCAAAAGCAGTTAATTAAACATAAAAAAGTACCCTTGTAACAGAACAGAAAACTTAAAAGCAGAACCCCACGATTACTCGATATATCCCCGCTACAAAATTCATAGTTATTCCCCAAAACAAAAAAATTAATGCAAAAAAAGGAGGGGAGAGGAACTTACACGTCAGAAATTTACACCGTAAGAAAACACCAAGTAAATAAAAATTCAGCATTAAAACTTAAAACAAAGTATCTCATTACATAACCTATTGATTCAAAAAACAACAAATAAAAAATTTATTGTTTTTCAAGGATTTTACATACAAAAAAAAATTTCATACAAAACGAAATAAATGCATAAAAAACAATCGCTGTTTTTAACAATAATAGTTAAATTCTTTACAAAAATCTCAAATCAATAAATACGTCATGCATCGCATCGGTAAACAAAAGGTAGGAATAGTAACAACTTATAATTTTTTACTTTTTATATATATATTTAAAATACCTTTTCCTTTTTAAAAAATAAAATAGACAAATAATAAAAATAAAAAAAAAATAATAATGAAATAAAACAGTTTCCTTTTCAAATCAACTTTAATTTTTTCTTTATAAAACTGCATAAAATTTAAAATATTTTATTTTCTAACTTAGTACATCATTAATCTTGCGCAATTTCAAATAACCGAAATTTAAAATGAATTGAACCAGTGTGTCTATTAAGTCAGTTTTATTATCATTTTAAAAGTATTTTATATTTTTATTTAAATTAAAAATACCTCCAATAAACATTACCTCTATGAAAAAGACCGTTCATTAAGAAATTCAAAAGCGGAAAACTTGCGTTTCGTTAAAAAATAAGACGTGTGGAGAAAAAAAGAAATAAAAAAGTCAAAACATAAGGCCCTAAAATAAGGAAATATGATTAAGATTAGCAAAGTTTTCCTACTAATTTTTTGTATTTTTTTTTTCGTTAAAATTTTATCTCAAAACAACTCCAGCAATTTATTGTTAAGCTTAATAAATTTTGTAATTATGATGAGAAAATTTAAAAAAAGATATTTTCCATAGGTCTCCGTAAATTTAATTTATTATCGTTAAAAATAATCTGCCATTCCGGAACTGAGAACAGAAAGAAGTAACAACAGACTAGAAGAAAGTTCTCGATGAGGTAAAACGGTCACTGAAATTAGTCTGGTGAAAGTAAGGCATGAAAACAATTAAAAAAGTAATAATAATAACCCGGGTCAAAGTCGGTTGAAATTGGGGTAGACAATAAAATTTACTATTTTTTCACGTAAAGAAGATCAGTCGAATTTCATTGCTTAAATCTTTTTGAAGAAAGAAACTCAAGCGTCAGGTTCAAATACTTATCCGATCTCACGTAAACTATGCATCAACTCTTAATTTCGCTCAAACAACGAAGCTGTACGCGTTTTACGTATGAATGATAGAAGTCACCGAAGGCCCGAGCAACATTCGACAAATGCCTTCTAGTCATGCGTTATTCCAGACTTCTTCGACCCTCCAACAGACATAGAGAATTGACTCAAGTAAACAAAAATGTACAGTGCAAATAAAAAACAGTTACCGAACACACGGGTCCAAAAAAAAAATATTTATGAATATTGTTCGTATAAAGAAAATTTAGTAATATTATTCTTCTAACGAATAGCTTATTACAATAGATAGTACAACAATAAAGTACTAAATAGTACAATAAAAGAGCTGTTCGTTGGAAGAATAATATTACTAAATTTTCTATATACGAAGAATATTCGTAAATTTTTTTTTTTTTTGGACATATTATACGAAGCAACAATAAAAAGATACAGGTTAGAAACAAGAGAAATTAAATGAGTAGCTATATTCAATACGAATTTCTTTACCATCGACCTATTTTTTCCGAAATAAACTGTACACATTCAAGAAATTATCATGCAAGTTTAAGTGATACAAGTTATAATAGGGAAATTAAAATACACAGTAGCTGTTCATCGGCCGCAAATGAAAATATTCATCACAACGGATGATTACAAAATAGTGGCGTAATCGTTATTTATTAACCGCAAAATATTCGTATAACGTTTGAGAAGAGATAATTAATTATAGCCTGGAGGAATGAGAACCAGCATACAATATTACGACAAACATTAACAGAAACGGCAATACAACAGCTCTACAACAACTGCAGCAAGTAGGCTGTGAAAGAAGAGAAAGCACCGTCCATTTTCAACAGGTTATACAATGTAATACATAGAAAATTAGCTACAAAAATACATAAAACACTTGACTATAATAAAAAAAAAAAGGTGTATTTAAGCAAACAGATTATTTATATTTGCGCTTCTTTTGAAGTTGTAATAATTCATAGATTTTCGAATTCACACCAAACAGCAGGAAATATAGTTACAAAAACAACCTTCTGCAAGACAAAGCGAAACCCCGTAAAGCTACTAAAAACACTGGTCGTAAGACTCTTAATTTATTTTTTACACTTTTAAAGTCAAATAATAAGCAAAATGCATAAAACAAACCGAGATATGACTAAACTTAAAGAAAAAATCTACTGATAAAGTGATGAAAATTATTATTTATTATTTTTTTTAACTAGGTAAGTTTTAAATCAAATATTAAATGAAAAAAAAAAAAAAAAAATTTAAAGCTTGTTTATAAAGGCTATTCAAATTGAATTGATTAAATATGAAAAGTAATACAATTAAAAACCAATATATAAATAAAAGCCTTGTAAATTCTAAAAATTAGAAATTATTGAAACCGGTTGCCATTCACAGATTTAGTACTTATTAACAGTAACTCCAATAGAGAAACTCATCTAAGGAAGAAAACCAAATTCGAATGCAGAGAAGAAAATAATAATTTCATAAAGACTAAATAGAATGGCTTTTCTGTAATTTGAAATAAAACCTAACAACTTAAAACTTAACGAGAAACTGTAGAACAGTCATTCAGAGAAATAAAAAAAAAACAAATTAGGTAGTATTCATTCTCACATAATAACCCACAATTAATAGGTTATAAGTTATAACCAATAATTAAAAACTACTTAATATTACATCAAGTTTTTATCAATATCACAGAAACCGCCTAATTACCGCAAGTATTAACTGTTTATGCAGCTATCAGCCGATTTCACTTATGAATATATGAATACCTAATAAGAAAAACTGTATAACAATAGCGACGTTTTAACTAGAAAAACAGAATAAAACACGAACTGAAGCAAAAGGGGCGATAGGCAATCTATACCTACTATTAAAACGACTTACCGTAAAACACCATACAACTGATTATAACATGCAAACTTTGCATTATGAAAAGAAACCGCAGCTCTGTAAAGAAAATATTTTTTAAAAATTTCTTAAAATATAATGCATAAATAAAATACGAACAAAGACTCAGAGTTAAATTAATTTCACAGCCTCTAGAACCATTAAAAATTTCTTTTGTTTATCGGTATGAAGTAAATTCCGATTAACATAAATACTACTACTCTTTAACGAAATCCTTCACATTATGTATGTCATCGCTTTGCATTAATTGTCGCTGACTTAGACGAATAAACTTTAAGCCAGCCTCATATTTAATAGATTAGCTAATTTAAAGAACAATTATTGTACGAAATGAATTATACATTTCATGGGAGAAATTTATACAAAATATTTATTTTATAATAACCTAATTGTAAGATTAACTCTGGTTGATTTGGGGGATAGCATAAAACTGAATTTCACTTTCTTGTATGTTAAAATCGTGAAGTCGCTACTCAAGTCCTTTTTTCAAAGATATTTTTACAGTAAATTAAAACAGTAGGAAAATTATATATATATACACATGACTGAATGATAGGAAAACGTGAATTCGTTTATGTATGTTGAGTAAGAAAATCTTGGGATAGAAATGAGATTTAACGAATAAGT
Organism: Zanna intricata; assembly: GCA_010016005.3. Taxonomy (NCBI): domain Eukaryota; kingdom Metazoa; phylum Arthropoda; class Insecta; order Hemiptera; family Fulgoridae; genus Zanna; species Zanna intricata. The sequence goes on along the minus strand of JAAAKQ030078403.1, from coordinate 6,072 downwards.
ACAATATGTATTTTAAATAATTTTTGGATATACACACGATTTTCACTATGACCTCAAAACAGAGATGGCTATCTAAAATAACGATATCAAGGAGGAGCTTTCCGATCTGGCAAAATAATAGCCTCGTAAAAATACTCCGATCGGAAGTTAACAGCGATCTTGAGAAATGAAGCTGTTAATTCCCAAATTTCAAACGTGAAGATACCTAATTAAAATCCAGAAAAAAGGAAGTAATATTCAAGGGAGAAAATCGTTAGCTACTTTAATGTACGTTTTCGCTGTGTAACAAAAAATAAATAAGTAGCAATATCAAATACAATATAAAAAACTTTCCTTTAATTAATTTTTTAAGTCTATGTAACACACCGTTCACACAGGAAGATTAAATTGTTGTTGCTTTGCACTATCTTTTCTGTTCTTTCTTGGTTATACACCAGGTGATACTAATCGTAGTGGCTTTTTCTAAGGGTAATGATGCGCATTATACAAGCGGTCCAGTGTGCTGAACAGTGAAGGAATCTCTTTCGGAGTCGAATATAACCAGCATATCGGTAGCCCGACGGTCGATTTGTTACAATTGATTCGCTTAGTGAAAAAGGCAACGAAAACTTATTCAACGATCACTTTCCCTATCGTGGGATGCTTATTATTGTTGGAAATGGCTGTGCCATCTTCACAAGTAACCTTTACATTGTGTTATGATTCTATAATCTTTTCTGACATTATCTTACACAAATTTATGTAAACATTTAACCAAACATAAATTTATATAAAATCGCTTAATATCTTAATTTAAATCCATACATAAAGATTTTTTCAATAACAAGTATCTAGCCCGATTAAGTCATGACGGCCACATTATTTAACGGGATTTTTCAATTTTTGCGTAATATTTAAATAACTCATCTTCATTAACAGAACAGTATTTTAAAAAGAAAGTGGTATCACTAGCAAACAGTAAAAAACAGAGGAGTGAGGATAACTGTATCAAAATCGATCAGACTACCACGAAAGGATTATAACCGAATGTCAAGAGATCTGTACCTCAATACTAGTTCTGAGCGACTTAATTCCCATTTTAACTGGAAAAATCATTACTTTATGAGAGAAGTTTACCCACAAAAAGGCCTAAATAAAAACAATTTAAAAACATCTGTATACTAAGAGTTTGAACATTTTTATAATTTTCTATTTTTTACAATAAAGATTACAACTCAATCAAGTTAGCTCACCTTGAAGTATTTTAACAGTTAATGCAAATAAAATTGTTTTTACACTTGGCAAGGTCAAGTTTTTCAAATTTATTTAATCTTAATAATAGAAAAAAAAATTAAATATAATCTTTTTTTGTTATAATTCTTAAAATTGTTTTAAAACACATCAGAACATCTCTTTCACGATTATAAAACTGGTAACACAAATTTAGTATACGTCTTGATAAGAATAAATTATAGCCGCTCAGAACAAATAAAAGTACAAGACAAGGTCAAAATGATTACCTATTTTTATATAATTTTTAACAAAACACAATGTGCATCTTTAGCAAAGTAAATACCAACCGAACAACTTAAATCACTTATTCAAATCTCACACAAAAGGGGTAGCATTATAATCCGCAATAATATTTTCGAAAATAACATAATCGTGCAATAATTTTACCAAATAATCGAAAATTTTTACAATTGAAACGGGAAAAAATTATTATATT
>JAAAKQ030078392.1:0-15149 GCA_010016005.3 Zanna intricata | reverse complement strand
TACTGGCCAGTAAAATCCTGAGTAGTATGAAACTGTCACTTTCGTGACGTTTAGTAGTATAAGTTTTTCTTGTAGATTTAATATTTGTTTTTATATTTTTTTTGTTTGAAAGTATAAAATATACATATATATCAAACTGACAGCGTATTTTTTAATTTATAATAATTTGTGCAATTCAGGCATAGTTGACCGAGTACATCATTTCACAGTTCCCAGATATTTTCTTGTATTTTGTATTTTATTAAACAAGCTCAAAGCTTGCAATCATTCCTTTTCAACCCCTCAAAAGTTAATAATCTGGATAATTAATGTTTAGTTTTCCTATTAACATTGTCATAAATGAATGCGTGAAACTTGCATTTTCAAAGTAATGTACAAGTTAGACTATACTGACAATCAAGTGAGTAGAGAGTTTTTGCATTGATATAATTAATCTTAAAGAAAGCAATTAGGGCTTCAGTCTCTTTCATTTAGATGTTTTAGACGCATGATGTCACAAAAAAGACTGACACAGCGTAAAGCAACAAATTAAGTCTTAGTGTTGTAAAACAATGTTATATAAATACCTTCAGCCCAGTAGAAGGAAAATAAACAGTATATACTTGTTCTATGTAGCAGGCAACATTAAATTCACAGCTCATCGTTTCTTATTCTAATTCTTATGATGAAGACTAAATAATTAATATAAAGAATACAAACCTTCTTATATGTTACTTCCCCTCCAGTTCCAACCCTCCGATGGCCAAGTTTCTTCTCTCTTTCAGATTTATGCCTCGACATGGCTGATGTCGATGAGCCAGCACCATTCAAATTTGATACATTACCCTGAAACAATTTAATTAAGCAAGTAAAACATTCTATTTTATTTTTTATAAGTTTTACAATTATATAAAAAATGTTGATTCAATTTGGGTGAAAAAAAAATTAAAAATTAATAACTGACAACACAAATACCTAATTAAAAAGTTATACACAAAAATCTCCTTAGTAATTCAAATGTTGAGATCTTAAATCATACTAATAATTATTTTTAGTAACAAATAAATATTACTGCAATAAAGTTTATATATAAAAATAAAGATTTTTCCAAAGAAACTGTCATAAAACATTATGAATTTTGTAAAACATAAATGAGTTAATTTTCATAATAACTCTAGTGAAATAAATATAATGATTTAATCTGTACAACCCTGATAAATTTGTTTAAAATCATATAATGAAGATATTATTCTAATATTCTTGAAAAACTGATATAAACTATGAGGTATAATGTACTCTCATGTGAGTTAATCTTTCAGTATGTTAAATTTCAACCTCTATCAATATTTCTAATAGCATGCTACAAAAGACCACATTAATAGGTATAAAGTTGGCACACCATTTCTCACATCATACTTTGAGCAAAATGTATTAGTGACTAGATTTTTAATACAGCTAATGAATTAAATAATTTTATATTTATGACATGGAAGAGGTGAAGGATTAATCAAGTAAGATGTTATATGTTTAAATTTTGCTAAGTTTTATCTATTCCGATAAGTTTTTTTTTTGTTAAAAAAGAGATAATACTAGTAGTAATAGTACATTTAAAATAATTAAAAATAACGATAAAATTCTCATCAAATAAAATCTTCTTTGAAGCAAATGTATAAGTTTAATAAAATGAATCAACATAAATAAAACTGCTATTACTAGCAAAAATGTTCATGAAAAATGAGCATTTCAATACAAACAATGAAAACACTGTTGTGCTGAGATACTGCATATTCTAATATAAATGTTTATGCTGAATTTGAAAATTTAATCAAAATTTTCTAATCACAATTTCTATAATTTGTTTTAATTTTAGAGTTTTTCAATATTAGATTTTTAAATGGTAATGCACAAAAAAACACATTTTCCATTTTATTATTTTTATTTTAAATAGTATGTGGCACCGTTTATTTAATTGTAAGATGAGATTGCACACCCATCAAATGACAATGATACTCGCAAATATTACTTCAAATCTCTTCAATCAAATTTTATGAACTTTATTTTGAAAGTTAAACAATTAATTATAATGAGTTGGCTCCCATATTCGTTGGGAAAATTGTGACAGGTCTCTCACAAGGATATTATTCTTATTAATCACCTACCCGCTTGGAGGTAAACACCTACTACAGTTTGGTGATAAAAAAAAATAATAATCTTAACAATTAAGCTTATTAACCAGTCTCGCATAGCTGACTACACACACTTTCTTAGAATTCATATATGCACGACTCATATCCAATACAAATTCATTCTACACTACCATCTATCTGGATTAATCTATAATCATTCTGAACGTAAGTTCAATCAGTTTATTGAATTCTACACTGTAGTTTGCTAACAAATGCATTAATATATCAGTTCCATAATGATTTTTTTTATTGATTAATATAAATTGTAAATATGCAATTATGCATAAAGTGAAACTTTTTTGCACATGCAGTTTATTTTTTCCTTTTAACTGGATGGTAATATATTATTCTGTATTTAACCACACTATATATATATATATATATATATATATATATATATAAATCTTTTCTCTAATTTATTTATTTTTTCTAACATTGGCTGTGTTCACATGTGATAACAGACAAATTAAATAAAAGTTTATCAGATAAAGATTTTCAACTATCTGAATGCTTTCAGAGTCAGAGTATGAAAGCAATTTTTTAAATCATTTATGCAATTAAATCTATTAAAGACAAAAGATTTAATTTGATATCAGCCACACAGTCTCTAACTTTTACTTTTTAATGCATATACAAATTATTTAAATATGCAAATATGGTTTATCTTTATAACAACTATGATGTAAACTCCTTATGCATGGGAAGAAACTGAAATTATATTTTTGGTTCTACAAACCAGAGTTATTATTACACAACATTCAATATACAACACACAAAATAAAAAAGTATTTTTATTATTTCAGACACTTCATCAGAATAAATTAAATATTCTAATTATTTTTTATTACAAGGTCAAGCCACAGATAACAGAATAACCGGGAACCAAATGCATATTATTCAACTTTAAAAAACCTTGAAAAAAATAATTTTTAAATACATGACAGCATTAAAATTCTAAAAAGTAGAAATATTATTTCTTATAAAAATTTGTAAAAAAAAAAATACACATACATTCATATATACAAATAGCTTGTATATAGATTAATATATAAAATTAATAAAGTAATTTATAAAACTAATAAAAATTAACAGAATCTGACAAAAAAAAAAACATATAAAATAAGTATTATTCTGATAGTGTTAGAATGGTCTATATGATTGTACACACAAAATTCTGAAAAACTGAAGTTCCTTATCTGCTGATTAAAGTGATGTATAGCAGATCTACTAGACTGACCAATATTTCCACCTGATCACTCTCATGATAAGTTGAATAAATAAATGTGAACAAACTTAGTCTATTTTTAAGCTCTTATTTTTTTTTCTTCAGTACTGTTGCAAAATGTGAAAAATAAAATTACAATACTCTCAAACTATAAGAAATTGAACTATTTCACTCCACAATATACTACTGACTCAATGCAATACATATACATATTGACTCAATGTCAAATCCATTGCACATTCATCTTTGAAACATTTACTTCTGAAAAGCTTTGTTATTTTTTAAATTTTCCATAGTAATGAGAATGCAATTTTCTCTGCTATTATATTTTAAAATTCTGTTTCAGATAATATTTTACCTAAACAACAAAATTTCCAGTAATTAATGATGATAGGGGTAATGTTGTTTTGTATAAAATCACCACTGTATCTGGGTCTGTCCCAAGCACTGCATCTCTGGTGCAGGGATAGTTGTGCAGAGAGGTGCCCTCCACATAACACAAACCAGGTAAACATTTTTTTTTTAATATAACAACAAATCATAGTGGTCTGAATAAATATCAACTCAATTTTAAGCAAATGTTACTATAAATACCAAACTGCTATTAAAATATAAGGAAAATTGTACATGGCTCAATTAGAAAAACCAAAATCAAAAATATTTAATCTATATTAACAATAGTGAATTTTATAAAAAAAAGTTTATTCATTTAACCACTTATTTATTCTAACAAAACCATAAATAATAAAACTACAAATTCTGTGAAAGATAAAATTGAAAATAAGATTAATATGAAGAAAGAATTATGAATCTATCATACCTGGAAATAGATGTAAATTTTATACATTGCTTGATCAGAAAATAACCAGACATTTTTAATTACACACAACAGAGATATTAGGTGACATGCAGTTGGCAACAATGTCTTCCCCATACCTCTTCTACAACCACATGTTTTTGGATTGTTGATATCTCCTTTAGTTTTCATGTTATTGTTATTTGAGTACAATGTGTTTAAGTATTAATAGCAATTTTTGTAATGTGAGATTTTCAGGAGCAATGATGTAACGTAAAATTTTGCATGAAACTGGGGAAAACTTTCACAGAAATGGTTCAACTTTTGAAACAAATTAATGTTGATGGTGTTCTGAATTATACACAATGTTACAAATGGTTTACACAATTTAAAAGTGGTCATCAGTCAATTGAAGATGAACCTCGACCAGAAAGTTGTGCCAAGACAACTCAAGGTTTCTTTAACACAACAATGCATCCCCACACTCAGATATTTTAATCTGAATGTCACTTCATCAAATTTATGCCAAAAATCAGATGACTGTCCTCTCTCAGCCTCCCTAATCGCCAGACCTGGCTCCTTGTGATTGTTTCTCATTTCCAAAATTAAAATTAGTGATAAAAGGATGTCATTTTGAGACTATTGATGACATTAAAGCAAATTTTAAGAAAGCTTAAAGACTATTTCAAATGAAGCTGTCTAAAACTGCTGAGAAAAGTGTATAAATAGGGGAGGAAAGTACTTTGAAGGGGACAAGGGGACATTTTACATAATCTGTAAAATAAATAATAAAGATTACAAAAACAAAGTTTGGTTATTTTCTGAACAAAATTCATATGAAGCCTAACATCCCCAAATACTAGATGAAACAACATAAAATTTGATGAGAGTACAGATAAAAGTCTATAATTCAAAGTACTTTAACTAGCTTTTTTTTTTAAATCTTTTCAAAGTTATAGAACTTGAAAATCATACTTACAAAAGAAAAAATACTGCTTCTGTTTAAAAACTATTAACAGTAGATTTTTTCTTTTAATTAATTCTTAACAAAGTACTGAAGGAAAAAACAAGTTAAATCATTTTTTACAGTAATTTCTAACAAAATTATAACAGCTCAGATTCTGGCATTATCTTCATTTATTAAATTACCATGTGTAGTTAAAAGTAGGATAAAGCTATTTAGAAAGCACTGGGTGGGTGTTATAAAGACCACCCACCATCTGAGTCAGAATGGAGACAAAATTCCAAAAATGATTTAAATCACTCATGTCGAAAATCAACACCATAAAAAAGATAATTATGAAAAAAAATTTAACAGACAGCTATTATCCATTTTTATTTCACCAGATTTTCATACACTTTTATTAGAACAACACAGATTAACTGCACTTCAAAACTACATACCATAAAATAATTAATACGTTGTTCTCGGTGCAGATTACATTTTCTTTTTTTTTTTAACTGTTCTCCTTTAAAGTAAACAAAACCATTTAAATGTGCATATAAATGAAATTTAAACAAACTACATTCCTTAGTTTTACAAGTTATTTTGAGACAATTTTTATTTTTTAAGATATTTTCCTTAAAGCAAAAAAAAAAGGTAGTTTTGAAAATGTTTAACGTAAAAAACACATGTTTAACGTAAAAATGAATTATATACTATTAATACTAATAACAATCAAAATATCTAAAAACCAACCCAAAGAAAAAACCCTTCACATACATAAAACATAAATGGGAAACTCTGTATATTTTTAAATGGTTGCTCAAAATTCCTGTTCATAGACCTTTCTACTCAATTTACATTAGTTCTGCTCAATTTACATCCAACATTATTTTATTTAATTAACTGATAAAGTTTCATGACCCATTATGCTCATTAAAAGAAAGTCCACTTGCTTCCTATTTAAGTCATACTATATAAATAAATTCAAATAAGCATATACAGGATGGTCCCCAACAAAATAAGCTAATTTTTTTTCATACTGTGAATCAACATACACTTGGTGATTTGAAAATGTAACTGAATTTATGTTAATACAATATTTAGAGCTTACATTATTTACAAACTAGACATATTAACCACATTCAAGTAAAAATAAACAAAAATTCACAAGAAATTAACTAATTTTTTTCTTCATATAGAATGCGTAAAACATGATTTAAAAAGACTGATGACTAAATAGTACTTATTTGTACTTTATAAGTGTATTTTTTCATAGCGTATGTTCATTAATCTGTCAAAAAATACTATTATAACTTACATAATTAGCAAAATTAAATTTTTTAAAAATTATTGCTTTTGGTAAATTTTAATTACTGTTCCTTAATTAATAACTTTTTCTTTTTTTTATTAGAACTGACTAAATCGACATATAAAAAAAATATTCATAGCCATGCTTACACATAACTGAATAATAATGGAATAATACACTGTATATAAATTCTATATAACAATTAATGAACTAATCAAAGTGCTATTTATGCTTGGAAATGTACTGAATAAAATATAAAAATAAGTAATTGAAAAACAATAACCATGCTTTTTTTCTAAAATAATACAAAACTTTAAAAAAAAAATAGTCAACTCATATAATTCACATTACAACAAAATTGAATGCAATAAACACTTATAGAATTCACTGTTACATTACATTCTTCAAATATAACCAACATATCTAAAAAAAATTACTCCAATATTTAACTACTTTTTTTCAATCTATCAACTAAGGTTACATTCTAAATTGAATAAATAATGTTAACTCTATTTCAATTATAGCATAACTGAATAAACATTTCAAGTCCCAGTAATGATATATAATTTTTACCTTTTTAAAATGCATTAAGAACGTATGTATGATAATAATTAATAACTAACACTGAGATAATGATGTGCCAACTATTACAATATACTTAACATTGTAGGTTACAAAATAGTAAACTATATTTAACATATTGAGCTAATTTACTCAGTATAATGCAAAATATAATTTAGTCTAATCCTTTCAGCAGTTTTAAACATTTAAACAATGACAAAAAATAATCATGTTTTTCAGTGATGTGTTAACATTCAAATAAGCATATCACTGACTCTTGATACAGGAGATAAAATCAAACTGTGGTCACACTTAATACAAAATTACATTGATTTGCTAACTAGTGAGTACAATGGAGTCATTTAGGACTCATAATGGGTTCAATTTCCAGAATGGTCCAGAGTATTTTTTCATCTTATTTTATTAAAAAAGAAATTACCATATGTCAAAATAAAAAGAAAAGGAAATTATCTGATATGTAAAAAAATTAACTACATCAGGTTACACTGTAACAACATAAAAACAAATGACTGACAATAAAAATTGTTAAGTATAAAAACTGAAACTTAATATAGAAAGAAGGATATACTTAACAGAAATAGGTAGGAAAGGTTTGTATAAAATTAAATTGTACTTAAAACATCAATAAATACAAAGTAAATTAAGGATTAATATTTTTACATATTGTTAGAAATACAATTCAAAAACTTACATCAATTTTCCGTCGTTCCGCACCAACATGTTCTGTAAAATAAAAATGTATATTATCAGACATAATAAATTAAATTTTTTTTTTATCAATATGAAACATAAATGTTCAATTTACAACAGCAGTAAAAAGTAAAACTACTAGCATAATAAAAAAAAGTAATTAATTATAAAAACATGTTTCACAAAGTTAATACTGCATCATAACTATAAATTTGAAGTAGCACTGGCAAAAAAATGCGTTATTTTAACAATATAAAAAAAAGGTCATAATTATCCTACAATGTATATGAGAAATTTTCAAAACTAAAAAACTGAATAATTTAAATCATTAAAAAAGTAGTAAAACATACATGCCACAACATGCATATATTACTTCAAAATTAAATAATAAATTCATGTCATTTGTATTGCTAACAAAAACCGTGCTCAGCAAATAACTTAAAACATAACTGCAGCACACTTAATTACAGAAGTTACTTAATTATCTTCATAGCAAAGTTAACTATATAAACACCAGAAATAAGTTGTAACGGCAACATAAATTTTGCACATTATATCCAAATAAATCATTTCAAAACAGTACATTGTTATTAAATTAAATTTTATTATCATAACATACTAACAAAATAAAATTTTACTCAATAATTAATGATATACTAAAAACTCCAATAACACTTTTCTTTAAAGTAAAAATACACTTCAAGAACTGTTATTGTACGATAAATAATCTTAATTTTGAATAAAAATCATACACAAAACATTGCTGTTTTTAACTTATTTATTTTCATAAGTAAATAATTTTTTGTTTAAATATAAGACACCATAAAACAAATACATTTACCAGTTTGGGATAAGACTAATGCAATCACTGGTTTGAAACTTTTTTCAGTTGCCATACAAATTCCACACAAAATTTAAAAATTATAACCTAAACTGTAAAGTTTAATTACTAAATTTTATTGTATTTTCTTGTCTTTGTAATAAGCATCTGAAAAACTAATAACAAAGTAAGTATTTTTACTATTCAAATAACTATGTTGTTAGCCTTCAACAACCTTTAGTTACTTGTTTTTTTAATAATAGCAAGTTCTACTCAATCAAAACCCAAGCTATTATATCTCCAAACATTGCTTTCAAGTTTTGTATCATTCAAAATTCAATACAACGTAAGATCTAGCTTACACTCACGATGAGTAATAAATGAGTACAGGGAGTGTCCTCTAAACTAAATAAATGAATAGGTCACATATTTTTAAACAGTATACTAATTAACAGTATATTTTCGTAAGATATATTTGGCCTTATTAGAAAAAAATCCTGAAATCATTAATTAACAAATTGCATATACCGTTATCAAAAAATATAATCCAGGTGTCCAACAAAGCCATACTAACTTAATTTCAAAATGAAAGAAATAATAATGCAACAATGAAAATTAGATTTAAAAGTACCTTCTCTTTCGCTGTCCTCTTCTTTGTAATCAGTGGAATTTCCTTCAATTTTTGATTTACTAAAAGCATCTACTACTTCTATTTGATCTACACTATCATCGCCCGTAGCCATTTTGTACACCTTTTTTTCCTACAAGACACAAAAACAGGTCTTGTTTTTATATAAAACGTTACATTATACACTAAATATAATATTTTTTAAACTACATCTTCACACAAATTTCGCACTGCTAATAAATTTCATGTCTTTTCGTCCGCATGATTAACAACACATTGTCATGATTGCGGAATTCATACAACTTGCAACCCTTCTGCTCGATCACGGCCATTGACGGCCAGACAGCCAACTAAGATTACTGATTAGGCTATTGATTCTTTCCTATCAAGAAAGCTCATAAGTTATAAAATAATTACTCGCAATATTCACGTAATTTTGTACAACAAATTACATTAATTTCGAAGGTAATAATATGTTAAATTTAAGCTGTTAATACTTACATTCCGTCGCATTTCATTTAAAATCTTAATTATTATAAGTAAAATGGAACAAAGAATTCGTTAATAGCCTTAAATTAGGAATATTTATTTACAACAAATTAATTTTTCAAAGGAACAATTAGCATAATATTCTATAAGCTGCAAGGAACTTCAAACAAATGAACTCTGTATCAGCTGGTTTGCTTTAATTGTCTTTGACGAGAAAATGAGAAATGACGATATCATGGTACCAGCAGCATGTAAGCTAAACCAAACAGTTTATTTATTTCTAACCTCGAAGTATTGTTTACGAATGCTAACATATTAATATATTACGCGTTAATATGTTTTTTGTTTATAAACTATCTTGATATATAGTAAATTAAAGATAATTCTGTAGATTAATTCATATCAAAATGTTTACCCTGTGATATTTTCTGAACAATTTTAATTACCATGTACGCTACACCCCTGCACTTTGACAGGGACTTAGATCTTTCAAACGCGGGAAGAGGAGTCTGGCTAGTAAAAGTCCCAAAATACATTGCCAGTCGATGGGAAAAAGCACCAGGTAATCTAGAAGTAGGAAAACTGAAAATTTCTAAAAATCCTGGGCATAAAGCTCAAGTTTCATTAAATATTTCAGAATCGGTCATGTGTTTGAAAGAACCAGGCGAGGAAATCATACCAAGAGATTATCGTTTAGATGTTTCTCTAGTTACTAGACAGGCACTAGGCGTCTTTTCACATTTTACACCTAATTCAAATGCTGATTCCATTGTTCCTGAATCAGAAAAACTTTGTCTTGAAGGAAAGATAGTGCAAAAACTTGACTGTAGACCATATGCCGATAGTTGTTATATGAAATTGAAGTTAGAATCAATTAAAAAAGCTTCATTACCTGTAAGACAAGTTAAACAACTGGATAGAATAGTTCAGAATTATAAACCTGTTTCTGATCATAAACATAATATTGAATATGAAGAAAGAAAAAAATCTGAAGGTAAAAAGGCACGAGATGATAAGGAAGTAGTGCTGGAAATGTTGTTTGCAGCCTTTGAAAAGCATCAGTACTATAACATTAAGGATTTAGTGAAGAAGACTAGACAACCTATTGTTTATCTTAAAGAAATATTGAAAGAAGTGTGCAACTACAATTTGAAAAATCCTCATAAAAATATGTGGGAATTAAAACCAGAATATCGTCATTATAAGGAACCTGAACAAAATACTACCCCTACAGTAGCTCAGGCCACATCAAGTGATTAATATCCCATTTTTATTTCAAATTCTTGTTTACTTTTTACCTCTAACAAATTGGTGAATTTTTTATATAATACTTTGGAAACTGTACATTTAAAGTTCAATAATGTTCATATGAAGTGAAAATTTTATTCCAGCATTGTACATACATTAAAACATGAATTTTAAAAGGAAGATGAGATGGAAAAATTGTACTTGAATAAAAAGACCCTTGCTGGAAATAAGGATGAGGTGGTTTCATTTGGAAGCCATTACATCAAATATTACACCAGCTAGACAGTTCATGATTAATGAGATTTTTTTAAAATTAAAACAATGTAGTTTTAATTATTAATTCTTAAATATTCGTTCAAGCTGATGGTTGTATCGATTACATCATTATTGACTTTTGTACCCAATGATCTGCTCTTCCTTACATTCAGCCCAAAATTTATTTTCCAAACTGTTATTGTCTAACATTATTACTTTTTCAGTACTTCCATTCCTAAAATAAGGTTTTGGAGTCCACCTACTATATTATCACAGTGAATGTGTAAGGGTTTAGGAAATACAAAAATATATGCTTTTGTGTGGATATGTCTTGCCCTCAAATATAATATACATTACAGATTCATCTATTGAACCTCAGAACTTTAGATTTGATAAGTTCATAGGTTCAGTTATTTCAAGTTGCCTACATTCCCACACAAGGAAACCAGTAATCGTATGTTTCTTAAGTCCTTTCTGTTTCAGAACAATGCCTCTTAATTTGATCTTAACATTTATCACATTTATGTAAAGTTACCACCATCTAGAGAGCAGAAAATTCCCTACAGAGGATTCTGGCATACCATTGGTTTAACTGACTCAGCATTAGCTAACCCAGCCGGCCTCCGTAGCGTCTCGGCTTTTCATCCGGAGGTCCCGGGTTCGAATCCCGGTCAGGCATGGCATTTTTCACACACACTACAATTCGTTCATCTCATCCTCCGAAGGTATAACCTAATGGTGATTCCGGAGGTGAAAAAAAAAAAAAAAAAAAATTAGCTAACCCATCTACATTCTCATTACCCACTAAATCACTTCATTGTTGCACACCAGTTCAGCATATACTGAAGGTAGTGTGACTTTAGTTTAAACATGGTGTTGTTTAAAGGAGCTCTTTAATTTCTACGGCTATCAGAGAAAATATTATTGTTATTCCTGTTAATTCTTTTTGAATTCACTGATTTATTGTAAATAATTTGACTTGAAAGATAGGTATGTACCCAAACATATGTCTCGAGACAGGACAGTGAGGAGCCATGATCTTGTCCGAAATGAGTCAATCGCTGGGATGAACCATCAGTCTTCAGATCGGTCAGTCAGACGAGCTCCGATCTCGAAACTGTTCTGATCTATCAGATTTTCCAAGTGTCGATAATCATGCTTGTTTTACGTACACTTACCGAAGAACATTGTTCTTTTTCACTCAACATATACAGATGTATACAAAAACAATTATAAATATTTAATTTATTAAAATATATTTATAGTGTTCTTGTTTATATTGTACTTTTTTTTTACATTTCATTTAATTAAAGTTTTATTAAAAGCTGAATTTGAAATACGCATGTGGCTCCGACTGTGAGGAGAACTCGAGCGAGCAATCAGCTTATTTTGGGCGAATCTGTGGCTCCTCACCATCCTGTCTCAAGACAAGACATAAGTTGTACCCACCCTCACCAGTACCTCATTCTTTAAGTAATGTTTCTTTGTTTTACCTTCTGCAGTGTATAGAAACAAATATCTCCCTGCAATTTACTAAGGGTTTTTGGTCTAGTTTTAACAACTATGTGTTAAAATTATCAGGAAATCTAACTTACCATATTCTTGTACATGTGTAAAAATAATTAGTATTATGAAATAAGTATGATGTCATTTCTGCATATTAGCATTCTAACTTGTTTACTACTGATGAAAATGTTGTAATATTTAACATTAAGTTGTTTAACTGTAAATTGAGGAATTAAAGCTATGCTAGTTATTAACCATTGTTAAAATTGTTGATTTAATATATGGATGGTCATTTAATGTTTAATTATGTATACTAGCTACTCCATAGTGGTGTTAAGGATTTTACAATTGTATACAAACATGATAAAGGATACTAAAACCAACAATTTTTCCTATACTACATACTTCTCCATAGTATCTAATTAAACTTTTTAAAAAGTAAATTTTCTTGAGATGATCAAATTAATTTTGTTTAATCATACATATTTATTCGATTTGAAGATCACTTATTCATTAGTCACTATTATTAAATAGTCATTTAAGCTACAAATAATTGCTTCTAAAATATAAAATTTTGTGGTTTCTCAAAAAATCAGGAAGAGTTTTCAAGATACAAAAGTGTTGTCAGATCTTTGCTGATGCTGTAACATAAATAAAGTTCATGTAGACCAATTTCTAATACATTTTTTTACTGTACATTAAATATTTATCAATTAATATGTTCAAGACTGACATTTTTTTTCTACTAATTTTAACTATCATCTTCATATTGTTACAATACTATTATTTCATATAATTTAATTTTTTGTAATAATTCAGATTACAACCACTTCTCTTTTTGGTTCATTAATTTATCTATGAAGTAGCAGATCTGCATACTACTACTGATATGATCAATGTAACATGTAATTATGTTCCCATCTACATAAAGTATCTATTTACTTACAAAATAACTGAGTTCTACTGAAATAACATAGTTAACAGTAACAAAATGAATGTAGTCACCTCAAAAATAAATAATTTTAAACTTTTAAGAGAAGATAGATGACAGATCATCAAAACAATCGGTTGAGAAAGTATAAGAAAGCATTTTTGTCAAATTTACATTCAACTGAAGGACAGAATGAATAAACTCCTTACTTCTGAGTAATTATAATGGATAAATGAATAACTTAAAATGCAGGTTACATTAACAACTACCTAAGATAGTTGCTGACACTAACCATCCAGAATCTGAAAAACATGTGTTCTTAAATGTAGACATAAACACCAAATTTAACATTAGTTCACATTCATTTATTATGGGAATTAATGTTTTTACTCAAATTTCAGTGTCCATCACCAATCAACTCTTGTATAGAACTGTATGCTATGATCTCATTTCTATAAATTAAGTTTATATTAAGAAATTTATTTTGTCATAAATAATCTTTAATAAATAAAACAATTTATAAAAATAATTATTGTCATTGTGTTTATAATACCATAAAACCTGTAACTGAAATGAATGACTACAGTCTTTTAATAGACTGTAAAAGAAAGTCATTTTTAACAGAATTTAATACGTTTAACCCAATTTCAGGATTAATAAGAGAGTTATCATTATGAAAACCTGCAAAGTTAAATTTAACTATGCCAATTTATAACATTATGTACCAAATCTGTAAATCTTAGGAAATAAATTAATGATTAAAATATAATATATTGATGATAGGAATAAAATATTTAAGATTTAAAAAAAAATGAGACTGAAAATAATTATTCATAATACATACAATTATCAGAATCGGTTATTATAATAGTAATAAGGCGTATGAAACCAGAAAGGGCTATTACATAGAAAATAGTAAGAGTAGAGTATCCTCTTGCCTTATAACTTTACAGGCTAAAAAATAGTAAAGGAACTAAAAGACAAATATAGGCCAGAGTAAATAATAAATATAATTTTTGTGGGATAAAAATATAATCATATCTACCGCCAAAATTTATTATAAGATTATTCAAAACTTTTCATTTTTGATAATGAATGGGCTAAATTTATTTTAAACAAGTACGTTTTACTTGCATCATAAATTGTTAAATTACTGATGTTATTTTCCTATTGTTCTGTTTTTATTTAACAATCTGTACTAAAACAAACAGTTATTAATATTAATATGATTTAATTTTATATAATAAAGAATTAAAATTAATACTTATCAGGAGGTAATGAGACCCATGTTATTTTTTCACTTATTTTAAATCCACGTAGTCTTGTCTTCCATATGGAATTGATTCAGAAAACACACTGATCAGCATGACAAACCATACGACAGTCTATTAAATATAAAACATTGTAACAGCTTGCTTCCAAGTTAATGTGAAAATGTTTTTAAAGATTTCTTATGTCAGTGTAACCAGTAGTACATTTTTTTTTTTTTTTTTTTTTTGTTTTACCTCCGGAACCACCGTTAGGTTACATCTTCAGAGGATGAGATGAACGAATTGTAG
>JAAAKQ030078381.1:0-15149 GCA_010016005.3 Zanna intricata | reverse complement strand
AGAGATATTTTAGTAAAAATAAAAAATGTAAGTAAAAAAAGTTTTTGTGCATTATTTATGAAATGACCCTCGTATAATATCAAAACCAACCAAGATACATATTTCTGGGTTCTCCCAAAGCTAATAATTCAACTGTAAATATACAATACACAAATAACATAGCCTATTATAAATGAGAATCCTGCATAAAAATATACTTAGTCATTTTTTGATAAATTTGCAGTTGCAAAGAATAGTCATTTTTACAATATTTCTAGGTTATGCAGATTATTTTAAAAATAGAAAGTTTTATAAAATTACTATTCTAATTTTACAGAGTTTTTTTAATCTAGAAAAATTTTAAAGATAAAGGGAGATTTTATTATGAATATTCACAATTCTTAGTATTATACAATAACATATTTCCAAAAAATTAAAGTATAAAAAAACATGAGCTTAAACTCACACATAAACAAACTCTGTTATGTACATTCTGAAACTAGAAAGATTTTGAATATCAGGAAATGACATTTCTCTTTTTTGAAAATATAATAAATTTTTAGAAAATTTCAATTGAAACATAAAACTAAATTGGACATAAAACTAAAAATCGCGACCACCTGGCAGAAAATAAGTATATATATATTTTTTACAGTTATTTATAAAAAGTATTCACAAATTTCGAAACAAATATTATTTATTTTTTTGAAATATTTAAATAAATTTTTATTTATTTATTTTTTAAAAACAATTAATTAACCCGCCAGTGGTTAAACTCACTCTCGCAAAATCAGTTGATTTTCGAAGTCAAGAATTCTAAGGTTCCCTGTAAAGGCAGTTATTTTTATATGGATTTCAAAACTAGACTGTGGATACCGGTGTTTTTTAGTGGTTGGGTTTCAATTAGCCACATATATCAGGAGTGGTTGACCTGAGTCTGTTCAGGACAATATGTTTAAAGGTACATCTATATTTACAGCTGCAGTCCTGGAAATCCGGTAACAGTAACTGATATTGCCTACTCACACAGAGATCTGGCAGGCAGATAGAAAACTGGTTTAAATAATAATAATTGAAATAATAAAAATATTTAATTAAATTTAAAATTACTTATTCTGTAGGATAAATTAATTCATAATCACAATTTTAATTTTCAAACTATTTTCAGTTAGAAGAAGGTTACCTGAATGTTCGTATATCAATATGGTGTAATGATTAAAAAAAATGAAATGAATATATAAGAAGTTACTAGAGGCTGTAGGGCCTACCAGGTGAATTGTACTGAAGAATGGTTTAACAGACAGCGTGGAGCTAATTAACACTGCTTTATGCATTGTTAAATCGGTACAACAGTGTACAAAGTAAAGAAGATAGACGAGTCTTTTATTCTTTTTTTTACAATCACAATACCATTATTTTTATTTAGTTTCTTCTTCTTCTTCTTCAATGTGGGATTCATTATATATGCATGAATTAATAAGTATAGCAGTGTATATATAAGTAGATAAAAATGATGATGTTTTATGATTCAGTCACCCATAGAATTATATTTACTGTTATTTTCATTAAATTTATTTAATTCGGTTTCCTAAATATATGAAGTTACAAAATTTGTTTCCTAAAATTTTTTCAAGTCCTTTGGCTCTTTTATATTTGAGGATGATCAAAGCACAGATAAATCTTTAAATATTAATTTCCGATTTTGAACTATCCTCCTTAAAAATTTCCAGAAAGTTTCCAGAAAAAATTAAACTGTGAATTTGAAGCAAATTCGTATGAGCTAGAAGGGAAAAGAAAGTTTAGAAACTTACAAAACAATTTTATTTATATAAAATGGTGATGGTAAATAAATTGGTGATTTACCTATATTGTGAAGATAAGATTTCAGTAGAAATCTTATCAAATACAAATTTTAGAAAATTTTTTGTTCTTTTAGAAAAACAATTTTTTGAAAACCCTTAAAAAATTGTGTTTATCTTTTGCTGAAATGAAAATACTTGTTGCTTTGAAAACGCTAAAAATGTTTCGAGTTGTTGAAGATGTTGGCGAATTTTACAATGAGAATAGAGGGAAAAATGATATATTGAAATGTATTGGGTTAGAATCTAGCATGAATCTAATAAGTGGAATGGGAAGACTATAGGAGAAAAGTGTAGACAAGCATTAAAATGCATGAGAATAGTTCCTAGATATTAGTAAACATTGTTATTTCCATCATTTATCGTCTACTTCTCGTACATTTAATTTTTTCTATGAACACTTTACCCACATTTTCAGTAACATACCTTGATGAAACTTGAGGACACAGCTATTAAATGAAAACAAACGTTTTAATATCCATTTACAAGCTAAAAAAAAATTAAAATTTGAACCTTAGATAAAGTTATTTTCAATATTTAGTAAAAGATTTAAAGGATCTTTACCGAAATAAATACTGGAAAATATGAAAATGCGTATGTTGAAAGATAGAAAACTTATTTTTTCAAATAAAAACGTACCAACCTTACCTAACTCTTTGCTGAAAAAAATATATATTATAGAGCAACATAGAGTGCAGTTAGCCCCAAAATATATACATTGTTTCAATAAGTCACATTTGGATTCCAGAATCAACTATTATTTTTATTACATCAATTGAACTTACAACGTATGATTTTGTCACTGTGAAGCAGCTCTTGAGTAAAATGGGAATATTATATTTATTTTAAAGTTTTATGAATTAAGTGATGAACAGGAATCGTGTATTAAGGCAGCAAGTTTAAGTTCTTAAATCGCTGGTAGAAAACTTATTTAAAAAATATAAAGAAATTTCATTTCGTTTCAGAAAATGTTTTTGATACTATAATACTACTAATTTCTCATTAAATGTTTGTTTTTATTTTCATAAAGTTTTCCCCAGAGTAACGTTAATCCTCATAAACTCTTCAAATAATTGAAGTGGTGAATTATGTGTTTTTAGTGATTTAATAATCTCCTAACAGAAACTTCAAAGAACGGAGTGAAGGGAGGGTTAAACAAATTGCCCATTGAGAGGTCATTCTATGAAATTATTAAAAATATTTTTATCATGAAAGCTTTTAGACAAATGGGAAATTAGAAAAAAAATCGAAATTCTAAATAATTAAAACTCTTTCCTGAGCATTTATGAAAGTGTAACGCTAGAAATCATCTAGAAAAGTTTAATTATCTGAATAGAATAATTTAGTTTTAAAATTAGTAATTATGATTTTTATCAGAAATTTTAAAACTGTTTTATTTTTATTTGAAATGATTTCTGGGATATTTTGTATGAAATATTTTATTTTCAAATTGCGCTAATTTTCTTTGTATTTGAAAATAACTTATTTTTTAGTAGAAAAATTATTGTTATGTTTGCCTATTACTGATGTTCGTAAATTTTAAAATAATTTTTTTTTATTACAGAGAAAATTAATGAGTCGAAATAATAATGAACATTTTTTTAACTTTATTTTAAAGATGAATTTAAAATTCACCAAATGAAAAAAAAAATAGAATTCTATCCTGTTGTTTCCTATTCTTCTATTTTTTAATTTGATATCTGTTTTTACGTTTTAGTGAGAACTAAAATTCATTTTGGATGAAAGTTATACTTTCTATTATTTGAATGTAATAATTAGTTCCTTGCATACTATTCACTGTCACTACAGATGAGGTAATAAATAATCCCGTACATTTTTCATCGGTATCCACCATTAAAAATGAAAACTGCTCCTTAAAAAGTCATGCTGGACCTCTTTTCCATATAATAATATAGTTTTATGAAAATCCAAGTGGAGTTTCTCCGTTACTCTACTAACAGATAAAATATTTTACATTTCATGGTAAATTTGCCATAAGCAAATCTGATCCTATTGAGTTGTGAGTTTCTTCTTTTTTTTTTCTTTATGGCCATCATGAGACCACTTTCTCCTATTATTTTTCCAATACTTTTTCATCCTATTAGACCTTGTCTGTGAATTAACCCTTCCTTCCTGTTATCTATTCATTCTTGGTTATATAATAGATTGTTTCTTTCTCAGTTTCTTAATTCCATCTGCTTTTTCTCTTAAATTTTTTATTGTTATTTAAAATTATTTCAAATCTTCCTTAATTTTCGTGATCCATTTTATGTTGTATATATTATCCTAGATTTTTTCTATAATTTGTCTTGACAATCTATTTCCTGGTGCTCTGATTTGTCTTAAGAATTAATTTTTTTTTTCGTAATCGTACTGTTTGCAAGTTCTAATTCTTTATATACTAACTCATTGGAGAAAATTCTGCATTGTCTATCTTTCTAATATTTCTTATTAATGCACGTTAGTATTTTCATTCTCTCAATTATCAGCATTTTATCAATAGCGGAAGAGTTAGTTGTTTAAACAGTTTTATTTCCCTATGTTATTTCATTTTGGATCACAGTTTTGTAATATTTCAATTTCGTAACTATGGACGTTTTTTATTTTACGTACTTTATTGTATTGAGTTCTGTTCTGTTTACTTTACGGTTTTTGCAATTTATTCATGAAATTAAATTACCATTTCAAGTCAACTAAGAAATTATATTATTTTAAATAAATAAATCTTTATTAAAAAGTAATCCGCTATTTTAGTGGAATTATTTTCACTCATTTTTTTTTCACTCAAAACATGGTTGGATAAATAAAGTAATTACACTAGACAAGGATTGTTTATTTTTTTATTTTAACTGCAATAACTAAATTACGCTATGTTAAATTAAATATATGAATTAAATCAAGCGATGACAATTATGACGAGGTCTAGTGGTCAGTTAACAGGGTGTGTCGGCACACGGCGATGGTGTCTGTTTCTTAGCGCGACCACAACTGCTTGTGTACTTGACCAGCGACAAGAGCTACCTGGATATGTAATGTGGGTTCCGTGAAATTTACCTACATGTCTACACTATAAGTTGCCCCCCACAATGAATCATGTCATCGGATGGTATCAATGCCGCTTCATCGCTCCTTCTCATATTCTGAAACCTGATATCAGACACCGTAGCTTAGTGCTCACCTACTTGACAACTACTATTACTGGTATTAATATTATTATTACTACCATTAATAAATTTTATATTGTTCTGCGGTTGTAAAATAAAACTACTCATACTGCCCAGTATTATAAAAAATATCATTTATTAACTATTTCTGTCGGATAATTACTCAGCAACATTAAATTTATTTCCTGTTATTTAAATAAAATAAACATTTGAATTTAAGAGTGAATACATACGTACTTAAATATTTATAAAATAAATTTAGAAGTTAAAATCATTTTAAGGGTTGATTCATTAATAACTCCAATTTTTTACACAAATCTTAATTTCTTAACATTGTTTTTCCCCCCATTTTTTTTTTCTAGAAATATTGGCAAAGGTCAAAATTCAGTAAGATTATCTCTGATTAACAAGATTATCTCTGATTATCTCTGATTCAAACAATTATCTCTGATATTTAAAACAAGATATATATATATATATATATATGTTTTAAATATATATATATATATTTAAAACAATTCAGATAAAACAATTAACTCAATACATCTCTGACATTTAAATCAAAAATATTGGGAATTTGATTTTCAAACCTACAGTCTTCAATTTCTAACTGATTTCTATTGAAAGCCGTATACTAAAGTAATTTGTAATTTTTTTGCGTTATATCTTTGTGTTCTATCTTTAGAGTTTGGTGTTTAATTAGCTTTTTCTCTGTTAATTAAAGCAGTTTCATTTCATTTCATTTTACTGATTTCTGAAAAAGAAAAAAAAATTCAAAACATACACTTTTCACAGGAGAGTAAATTCATCGTAAGTTATAACTTGAAATTACCAATCTGTCTGAGAAGATTGTAAAAACATTATGCGCTTTCATTTCCATATTAAATAAATCATTGAATAAACAATCTGCGGTTTCACCTACAGACCGGCCTGGAATTTGACGGAAGACTTATTAAACAAATACTGTGATTTTGTCTATGGTGCAGGAATTTTCGGATGAAAAAGGAAAAAATTTTAGCGATAAATAAAATGAAAATTCACATTTTTAAACACATTTTATGAATATTTTGCCTGTATGGTAAGTGAACAGGAACTTTTAAATAAATTATCAGGCGACGCCTTAACTTATGAGCATCAATCCAATATTACACCTATTTAGTATATGTTATTACAGAATCTGCAATACTTTCTTATTCAGAACATTTAATGTTTATTTATATTGAAATTTATCAAATAGTGTTTTTTTCTGTAATTGTAATGGGTATATTTTTTAATAAAAATAATAAATTTTTTTATTATGCTTATCAGTCAGAGAATAGTAGTTATTTTATTTGTGAAAATAACCATTCTGAACTAAGATTTGTTATTTGAAACCCAGCCGTTAAGAATAAAATTCTTGGTATTTAAACATTCAAATGAGATATAATTTGGAAATACGCAATTGATATAACATTAATCACTAATTTACAGTTTGAAAGATCTGTCCACCTTCGACATTTTTCCTTATTATGAAACAAATATTGCGTTTAAGATTTAGTGGCAGAAATATAACAATACCATTACAAAAATGTGCTAATAACTTGTAATAGTAAAATTTCTTTATCATATGCGTAAATAGCAAGGTAATAAAGTAGTTCTGACAAATGGATGAGAAAAGGTAAAATTTGTTGTAAATTAATTTCTTATCCACAAACTTTTATTTTTGTATTTTTAGTTATTTGTAATTAAAAAAATATGTTATCGTTTGATAACTGATAAAAAGACTTATTTTTACGATAAATTCAGATATTTTTGAAAGATTCAAAGATTAATTTTACTACCTTTGTTGCTCTTTACACAAGAAAGGTAGACAGGAACTAGCTAGTGCTGATATTCTATTTATTGTACCCACTAAGATATCCAAATAGCCATGAAGAAAAATAAAAATAATTCACTAGAAGGAAACGCTCTTTTCATCCAAAGTAAAAACTCAAATGTTGGAATTATGAAATTCCAAAAACAATAATTATTAAATGTATTTTTCTTTAAGATTAAACAGATATTTAAGATTAGACAGATATTTTAGTTTTTCAGCAGACCATATTTTCATGTATTTCATGGTGATCATAGCAGGTTTTTATAATTTATTTACCTGTTTAAAAATATTTACACCCGTATACATCCATGTACTACGTGCTCTCAGGTTTAGAAAATTGAAGAAGGAATGAAAAATCTTTGCATTTTTTTAACAAATCACCATAGAAGATAATGTACCTCAATCTCTACTGTAAATATATATTGAAGAATAGAAATTATTACAGTTTTTTATCTTAATCATCATTGGCATCAGTGCTCGAATTTTCATCATCCATAGAATTGCAATTATCTTCGTAATCGCTTAACTTTTTTTTTTTCGTTTAATCTCCGGAACCACAATTAAGTGTATCTTTAGAGGGATGAGATGAATGAATTGTAGCGTGTGTGAGAAATGCCATGCCCGACCGGGATTTGAACCCGGGACCTCCGAATAAAAGGCTAAGACGCTACCACTCGGCCACGAAGGCCGGCCGTAATCACTTAACTACAAATAATCCTCACTTCCAGCGAGAGTGTTCGAAATATAAAATATCTTGAAGGATTTTAAGATCAAATTATCCCGTATTTTGCCCAAGCTGGAATAATCCACTCACAAATTTATATAAAAGACGACTTATTAACTATAACATTATGTCTCATAATTGTCGTTTTTTCTATTCAGTTTGTGTAGTGTTTACGGAGTTTGGTTTTAATTAATCAGTTTACGTAGATATCTAGAAGTAAAAGAAAAGATGTTTTTCCATAAGGGATAATAACTTGAACACACTTTGCAGCGATCAAATCTTCACTTTACATCATCAGTCGAATGACCCCTAAAACAGTCCATGGAAGTTTGGAAGTATGGATGTTTTTGTGAAAAATCACCTGGTTGATGCTCCCAAACTCATTTTATTAAATCCAGTAATAGTTCATTATTCATTTATTCCTTTTCTTGTGCGTACCATTATATCGGGCGGAACTTTTTTTATCTATCGGAGAGTATTTACTTTTAAAAATTTACCAAACAGTGTTAAACCATCTGGAGAAAATTAGCTAAAAAAGAAGCTCGACTTTTATATATCATATTATCTGACTGAAAAATTTATTCAAAGGAAATCGAGCATTTCTGAAGTGGTTCCTCACGAGGGATGAAAAATGGATAATGGATAACATACGACAATAATGTGGGATAGATCGTAGTCGAAGCAAGGAGGAGCTCCACAGTCTGTGGCAAAGCCACACTGAGCCTAGGAAGATCATGCTGTGCGTTTGGTTGTGGATAGGTTTATGATACAAGTCATCGTGCATCATAAGCTGCTGTCGCCAGGCAGAACAGTAGAGTCAGACCTGTATTGTTGACAATTAGCGCATTTGCACCTAGCAATTTAGTAGAAACGACCGAATTGGTGAACAGAAAGGGTGTCGGATACCATGCTGACAACGCCAGACCGCATACATCTTGAACGACCCGTCAGAAATTGGGAGAATTTGATTGGGAGGTTTTAATGCATCCAACATCCTCGGTGGGATGCATTCCCACCGACACACATCTGATACAAATGTTCGTGTTTTCCAAATCGACGGGAAACAAGAACATTGAACAAACAACTCATTTTTGTACCCCAAATGTTTCAGTACTGTTTCGAAACAGTATACGAACAGTTCAGAAACATGTATCTGAAAAGTATCGGAACTGTTTCGATACAGTATGGATACTATTCAGATACAATGTTTCGCGACATTGTATCAAGTCTGGACGCGCCTTTACCGTAGAATAAAATCCACTTACTTATATCACCGTTTAACACGTGATAATTTTAATCACAGGTTGAAAAGAATTTATAAATAATTTTTTATTGTTTGTAACATTTCTACTACAAATAAAATTTGCAAATAAATATCTTCTTATTTTCTATACTGAACGATTAGTAATGGTTATTAGCTTTTTTCTTTAGTCAAATTTTCTTTTGTTAGGATTAATAAAAGATATATGCAAAATCAAGAGCTGGGATAATGATAAAAAATTACCAATTATTAATTAATTTTCTTTCATTAATTATTATTTATTAAATCACTTATTAATTATTAACTTATACAATTTGTCCGGCAAAGAATAAAATTATGTTAAGCCTATAAGATTTACTAAAAGACTGTACGTAAGCGTATTACGATAAAATTGTAAATAGTTTTACGATGATAATGTTAAATAAATAAACCAACAGAATAAAAGATTTGGTCATAGCTATTGTCTCATTACAGAAAAAACCAAGAAGATACCGATCATATATTGATGTTACATTCTTTTACGTGCAACGTCACATATAACTCACAACAAAAACAACGATTTATTCTTTTACTTTTTACAGGTCATTACCTCTTTAGAATTTACTTTAAAGGTAACCTATGATCAATTTATTATTTTTTACAGTCTTGAGGTGGTATGTTTAGAAACATTAATCTAAAAGTCAAATCAATTAATCACTAAATTTTTCACTTAAAAATATTTTGCATTGATATGTCTGAAAAATTATTTGTGACGTAATGACACATCATTTTTGACAGCTTTGCAATTGTTATGAATATTTAATGAAGGAAAGCGAATTCTCTGAGACTACTTGCCCGCATCCGTATTTAACGCTCTTGGCTTGAGTATTTATTCTTTAAAACTTAATAAATATTAAATTTTGCGTATATTTTTTAAATATTTACATTTTTCGTATTAAAAAATTATGTATTTTCAGCACCGATCTTTAGTCTTATTTTTAAACTTTTTATAATAATACCAAACAAAATATTTCATTGGATTATATTTTTTCATCGATCGAAATAACAACTCATACGCTTTTATAAATAATAAAAGCCAGAACTCTTTCTTAACACCAGGAAATATTCTTCCAGAAGTTTTTATAAGAATTCTTTGAACAGAGAAGACTTTGATATTTCCTTAATGATAGTAAATTATTTTGTATTTTTAATTTCTTAGCTATATCTTTATAAGTAATAGAGTTTTTTTTTTTTTGAGAATATTTAAACTTGCATAACACTGTAGTAGTATGAAATACTGTAGTGTCCTTTAGCAAACATCTCAGTTTTACACTTGCTTATATAAACACGTTATGTATGTATACATACATAACATTTTAAATAAAAATTGAGAATGAATAAAAGAAGAATTTATAGTATTTGAAAAATTGTATAAGTAAAAATGTGCAAATGACCAATTTCGAAAAATACTTTGTGGTACTTCTACACTATAAAACTCATCAGCTTCCCAATTTTATTTAATGAGCATGACTCAATGAAGACATCAATTAGTTAATGTTTATATACGAATGCAGATGCATGAACCCTTAAGAAAACCAACTGAATGAAATTAAGTTTTCTTTGTAAATCATGATAGTTTTTAATTATTTATTTTTCATTATTATAATATTATTGGGTGAATAAATTTCAGAAAAAAGGACAATTGTAAACCATGATAAAAAAAAATTACAAAGAACTTTAGAAATGATGCTTTCATTTACAAATTAAAATATGCCTAGCGAAAAAAATTGACTGGCTCAGACGGAGTAAAAAAAATAAAGAAAGTTTTCATCATATTCTCTCTTTTTCTTTTTTAGCCTTTGGAACCACCGTTAGGTATTACTTCAGAGGATGATATGTATGAATGTAAATGAGGTGTAATCTTGTACAGTCTCAGATCGACAGTTTCTGAGATGGGCGGTTGATTGAAATCCAAACACTAAAGAACATCTGTATCCACGATCCAGTATTCAAATCCGTATAAAGCTAACTTCTTTTACATGGATTTGAACCTTAGCTCTCAAATTTACCACTAGATCAACTCGATAGTTGAAAATTAACGTTACCAGCACCTGGTATTCCCAGGTGGTCACCCATCCAAGGATTAATCGAAATAAAACGAAAGATGTTAACCAATGATATTATATATTCGTGTTATTTAATATTTTTTTTTTTTTTTGGGTGAAATAAAAAATAAAAGCGTACTTAGTCCACACCAGACACCTCCACAATGAGAACATAATAGCGGTTAGCTGTGAAGTGAACAATGTAATACCATACATGGAAACAGTGACTGGTGTCGCTTCTTACTTCAGGATTTTACATGCATTATATCTATAAGAAAGACCATGAAGGAAGACATTAATGTACATCTTTCTGAGGAAAACAGTAAGCAATATATATTGTGTCTCCATCTAGTAGAAAAATTATAACTCCATAATTATTTTAGAAACTATTTAAATAAATTTAATAAATTATATGAAGCTTCTTTATCCACTTTCGATTTGTAATATTTTGTTCGAACTGAAGAAAAAAAGAGTTAAGAAGTTTTAAACATAACTGAACGTGATGTATCATGAAATTTAAACAATTTAAAACTAAAAGATATAACAAATTTTAAATCATAATTATCGATCTGAAAACTCTTATCTTAAGACAAAATTCTTTAGTTACATTTGCATAAATTAGATGCAAAAACATTGCATAAATTACATTATATATATATATATATATATACTCTTATATGAGATCAAATGACAATTTTTTTGTAAAAATGGCATACCTGATTGGGAGTCGAACACGAGACCTCCGGATGAAAGGCTGATACGGTACCACCCGCACTACGGAGGCCAGCAGGGATTTATATTAAACGGAACAAAGAAACTTATTAATTTCTATTTATTGAATAATTTTTGGGACAAAAATTACACGATTGAAAAGAATTCTTGCAGTTAATTAACCTATTTTGTTGAAATAAATGTTGTTAAATAAGGAAAATGTTCTTGATTTAAAAAAGCTCGAAAAGATACTCTAACTGATATTTGGATCCCCCTACTAATATTTAGTACTTTAGAACTGATATTTAGTACATAAGTTGTAGATCAACATATATATTTAATGATAAATACCACAGATATTTTTTCATTTTATATTTGAATAAATCTGTTATACATTACTGAGGCATCTACTGTTTGTGCTTAAAGTCTATTCATTATTAGAATTTTTTATAATCATTAGAAAGTTTCAAAATATCTTTGTTTAAATTATACTTGGAGTAATAAAATACATAAAAACACTATATGTAAATTTCTAAATAGAATTATATTTATATATTTTATTATAATTCTAGGAAATTATATTCAAAATGATAACTTAATACAAAGTACTTTTAAAGCAAATTTTTCTAAATTATTGATCGATTTTATCATAAAATAATAATATTTCCCGCCACAAAAAAGTATAAATAACTGTACACAGTTTAGTGCAGTCAAATTATAGAACCATATAATAATAAAAACAAAATTATTTGCTAAATTTTATTAATATGTGACAATTTAAAAATCTATATATACATCTCTAAAGGAAATTATAATAAATTTAAAAACTATATACATGTTGAGAAGACAACGGAAATAGTATATATTACAGTATATAGGTCACATAATGAATGGCCTGATCTATGTATGACTCGCACAATAATTGAAAAAAAAAATAAAATAAAAAATCTGATATGGACATTCGATGACTTCTTTGTATGTCTATTAAATTTCATATATACATTTTTCTTAAAATGGTAAGTAAATAAAATTTTATTTAACTAATAACTTCTATTTTTTTCTCATATTTTTCCTTTTATTGTTTTTATTAAATTATTAATTATTGCAAAAATTTGTTAACAATCAGAGATTAATAATTATTAATAAATCAATGTTCTTAATTAAAAAAAAAGTTAAAAAAAGGAAATGAAATCAGATTCAAACCGATGTGCCTTTCCCTTGTAATATCTAAATATTTCGTTAATTACAATTTTATTTGGCTATAACTCTGGAATCAATGAAAATAAGAACCACTTATGATATAGCGTTGAAAAGCTATAATTAAGGGCTTATTACTGCAGTTAAGAAAAAGTCCGAAATCAGACTAAAGAAAAAATCAAACCAAAATCCAAATTTGAATTTAAATTTAATTTTTTTGGATTTTGGGCTTTTTTGGACATTTTTGATCAAGTCAATTGCAGTCAAAAGGAGAGATGCGCAATTTGATGTTACAACAGTCCTAAATCCAGAATTTCACCATTCTACAGCTAATTGTTTTTAGTTATGCGAGATAACTAAGTACATATATACGTACAGACGTCACGCTGAAAATAGTCAAAATGGATTTAGGAATACCCGAAATGGATATTTCCGCTGAAATCTGAAAACCAATTTTTGCGATTACCATACTTCCTTTCCTTAATACAAGGAAGTAAAAAATAGATGTAAAATTACTACATCATAAATTGAAAATAATTTTTAGCAATATTTCTGTAGTATAGGATACATTCTAGCTTCCTAAAAGTATTACCTACTGATTTTACTGGTTTATCTCATTCAAAAGACTAAGGTTTCATTATATCTTAATTTAGAAGTGTAATAATCTTGTAGCAACCAAACGAAGAAATTAAGTAGGGTATTAGAAAGACGCGATGTGAGAACGATTTTCTATTTTAACGTTATATCAGATGACTAGTTCTGAAACTGTACCAAAGCGTATTATTTATTACTTTAATGTTTGGTGGGAGAAAAATATTACACATTTCCAGCGACTGCGGTGAAGCTAACGAGGTGGAAGCGTGCGGTCCTTGAAAACCGCAGCAGCGAGTACACTTATATTATTTAAGAGAGAAGGCCTAGGAAAAAGAGTTAAGCTATATTTAAAAAGGGCAGAATAATCTAGGAGCATAGCATTAACCCATAAACTGTCGAAGACAAAGAAAGCGGAGTTTACCCGGGCCTGAGTTATGAGTAGGAAGGATGAAGTAAGGGTCATTAACATCACCGCTAATAACACTGACCGTCAGAGGAAGGGAAGCAAGAGTTGTAAGGAGCCTAAGAGTTGAGCCGGCTAGAGCGCGCACTTACAATGCACAGTACATAGATATACACACTAGATACTCGAGCTCTTGCACGCACGTAAACGTACAAAGTAACACACAAACACACCTGATCGGCTCTCGGCCTGCGGCAATCGTGATGAGGAACTGTGTGGCCCGACCGACACCTACAAGTAATTGAAAACTTACATAACCCCCTGTCACCGTCTTTCTTACCATAACGCTCCTGAAATTATGGTTTCGCGAGGGCGCGGTCTAAAATGATTACACAATTACGAGTATTGTTGGGAACATTACTATAATCATTGAACAGGCCTTACGTTAACACTGATTTTGTATTATTGTTAAGTAATTTCTTTTAAATAAAATCCCTACAATTTGTAAACAAGTGGCGGAATGAGTGAGTAAAAATAAGCTAACATTGTGTAAAAAAAAATTACCGTGTTCTTAAAATATTATATCGAAAGCCATATATAAAGATCGTAGAATTTTAGAGATTTAATTTTGAGTAGAATCAAAAAACAAAAATAAATTTGCCCCAAAGTTCTAAAAAAGTCTTGGAAGTTTATTTTTTCTAGATTCTCTCAAATTTTCATTCGCTACCTTAACAATAATGAGTTGTCTTATGAGAGATATGAATAAATGAACTCCCCTTTATTGAGGTGAATGAATAAACCTTTATTTCCCTTGTACAAAATGATATATACAAAAAGAATTACCGTATGTAATTAGGAAACTAAATACCTACAAAAGATATACTGTGCGCATGCATAAGCCACTTTATATAATATTTATAAAACGGAAATATAAAACTTAAAATAATTTTTAAAATAAATAATACCAACTAAAATTCCTACATAAATAAATATTTAAAAGTTCTTACAAAGAAAAACTTAATTCTTAAAGACTGAGGTGAATTAAAATTTAAGCTTAGAAAATCTTAGAAAAAAGTCGAAAGAATAAAAAACAAAATTCAACATAATAATATATGATAAATGAACAGCTGAACTAAAATTCAAAATTCTTGATTTTGTAATACAAAGTAGACACAATTATATGAAGATGATATACTCGTAAATAATATTGTACACTTTTAGGGTTAGTACGTTTTATAAGATTTTTTTTTGTCTTCAGTCATTTGACTGGTTTGATGCAGCTCTCCAAGATTCCCTATGCAGTGCCAGTCGTTTCATT
>JAAAKQ030078348.1:0-15150 GCA_010016005.3 Zanna intricata | reverse complement strand
CGCCATCCGCACCCCCACAACCCCCTCATCCCCCACCCCACACACAAACCTCCAAATCACACCAAAGGACAAAAAAAAAAAAAAAAAAAAAAAAAAAAAAAAAAAAAAAAAAAAAAAAAAATTATAATTAATCCAATAACATTTAATTAATTGTTAAAATCCAGTTAATTTACTAATTGTTAACTTATAATTTCTTAATTTACATCAATAGATAATTATATATAAACATCTGTTACAATTAAAATAAATTTGAAAGTAAGAAAATGTTCAAAATACCTATTACCAAAATATCATGCCAATTTCTTTAAATTTCTTATTTGTACATTAAAAATTATCCATAACTTAGATCAGGATATTTTGAACAGGATATTAGAACAGGATATTGGCAATAAAGTTACTGTTATATTAATGAGAGTCTTAAAAATTTACGTAATAAAGAGAAATACGATAGTAAAAAAGTTTCTTATCAGTAATGAATAGAAATTTCATCGTTGTATAATAATGAGGGGTCTTTTGGTCTTTTGGTTATGAAGTGGCTCTTTTAGAGCCTTTTTGAGTTTTAATTTTACTTTTTGTGAATTATTTCAGTCGTAATAATTAAATAATTATTGTTACCCGCTTTCAAGACTTTTTATTCACAAAGGAATAAATCTCACTGTTTGGTTTAAGGTTTACGACATTTCTATTTTCTGGAAATAAATTTTTATCTTGTTTAATCTATATAGAGGCATAGATTATCTTTAAAAGACATTTGGAAGTTAAATAGGTTGAGATGTTTACAGATTTTCAATAGTGATTTCCTAAAATGAAACAGCTTTTTGTAGTTTTAATTTTATCTAAAGATTCTATTAATAATAGTAATCTTTCGTAGTTTATTTACCAATTAATACAATTATAATACATCACAATTATTATATATCGATGTAATATTTAGTGTAATTAAAATAATTTTATATGTTAATAAAAATTGGTACTGATCATTTATCAGTTAATATACTCCATTACTATTTTTTAAAGTTTTGCCCATTTCTCTTTAATATACTATATTATTCACTTATTAATTTCCGGTGTTTTCTTCTTTTGGATTTCAAATAGACCCCTTTCTTCAGAATTTTATTTTCTTTGCTAAGGTAAAAAGAATTTAGAGGAATTTCATAATTGTGTACCATTCCTGATGTCAGTAAATGTAGATAGACAATTTTTTACCTTTTATCTCTTTCTTGTAGCTTATAAAAGAAACGAAAAAATTGATGCAAGGAAACGAGAAATTTTTTTAATGAAATATTCTTATGAAAAATTCTTTTGAAAATAAATTTAGTTTTAGCATTTAAATAGAAAAACGATGTCATTTAGGAATAAGTATATAAATTTTATTTTTTGAAGAACATATCTTGCAGATGCTCAGTTTTTGGTAATACATTTCTATAGTCTCGTACTAAAACACCTCGTGGTCGAAGTAATATTTCAATCAGAATTTCAGTAATTGCTGTTTTGGATTCTAGTTTTTGTCGTAGCAAGTTGTCTACTGTGAAAATAATACTTTTTCTGTATAATTCTTACAGCATGTTTTTCAGCATTATGCTGAATTATTTAATATAAAAACATAAAAATTATTTTAAACATTTTAATAAATTTATTTATTATTTCTGTTAGTTTACAAGAAGAAAAATTTCACGTATATAAAATCAGTAAATAACAAACTAAAAATAAAAATTATTAGAGTGGTATAATCTACAATTATCTTCAAAAGTTTAATTGAAATTTATTAATTCATTTGAATTATCATTTAAAATATCCCTATCATTCAAAACACGTATAAGGGCACTATTTATTTCAGGTCCAAAGTACTTTTATTTTTCCCTCTTCCTTAAGTGGCCGGATCCGTAATCAAGCATTAACGCAGCCCCGGGAGTTGCCTTTTGACGCCCTTGTTTGTCTTTTACATCTTCTCTTCAATTTGTTCTTGTTTTTTTCTCATTTGTTTATTTTTATTTTTCACCTACTTTATTTCGTTGTGTCCACTTGTTCTTATGGTTCAAAGAGTCAGTCTTTTTCTCTCCAAAATACTTGGAAAAAAATAACTAACGAGAAATAAATTTAGATTGTACTACACTTTAAAAAATTTTTTTTTTTTTTAAGCGTCAGTTTCAAGACAATCAGTTTCATCCTTTTGTGATCTTTTCTCTCTGGGACCTAAACGTATTATTGACAATCACCTCATAGCAAGAAAATTCTATGAAAATACTGATTTTCAATTTTATTATGATTATAATAACACTGATTATTACTGTATGTCATTTGTAAGTTTGCTATATATAGAAAAATTTTTTTTTGAACCAGCATTACATATTCGCAGTGTGTTGCATTTAATGTCATTTAATATATTTATAATAATGTGACTGGCATTAAATTTGTTAATTTTCAGGGTATTCTATGTTTTTACATATTCCACATGCGGCAGACATTTTCTTGATGAGTTTATGATCATTTATTAATTAAATGCCTATATTAATTTTTTTTATTAAATATTATGAATTAAATGTTTGCTGTTAAATTTTTAATTTTTATAATTATTTTTAGAAAATTTAACTTTTAAAATTTTACACCTGAACTGCGAAAGGATGTAAGTAATATAAAAAAAAAAACTGCCAAAATATTACATGATTTTCCCGGCAGGAAACCCCAGCAGGGAAGCCGGCAGGAAAGAAGCGATTCCCAACAAAAAATTAATTTACTAAAAGAAATTTTTTTTAAATATTTAAAACATAAAGTATAAAGTCTTATGAAAGTAATGAAAAATGTACTTCTCTTTTGAGTCCAGAATATGATAATACAGGTATCAAAGTTACTAAAGTTTTTATAGCCCTTTAAGTGATGAAGAATAATTTATCATAGATCTGTATATTTTTTAATAGTAAACATTAAAATAGTTAATACCAAAAAAAGAAAACAAAATACACATTCTTTAGAGGTGGGGAAAAATATTAAAAAAATTGTTTGTAAAATATTTAAAACGAACGATGAGAGAAAGAAGAAAAGATATATATTTCAGTAATAGAAGGTGGAGTTTGATTTTGCATTGCAGCTAACAAATTTTATATAATAGTATTGTTAGTCTGTATAATGCCTCTGAAAAAAACCAAATTTTTTTCGCGGATATCCCCCACTCCGTTAACGAATGCTGCAAAAAAATGTATATTATTCATGCCCCATATATAGAAATATTTGAACCCGCTTTAAAGGAATCTGTGGTTTGGTCAACACGGAGATATAAAGCAAAATGCAGTCCGGCATCTTTAAGTACACACATACATATATAGCTATGGTTTTTTGACCTAGACGAACTAATGGGCCCTAAAATCTAAAGATCTGCAAACAACCCTATACTTAATTTTTGACATTATCATTATATTTTCCCCTTTTATATTCGGCAGGAAAGCAAAAGTACAGAAAAATCCCTCATTACAGTTAGTGATTCGAAAAATCTTTATATCATTTTCCACTCCTTACAGTTCTTAAAAATTGGAAATTTTAATCAAATGCCAACTTCCTTGTTAATGAATTTCAAGCATTACACGTAAGAGTGATCCCTCACTTCTGTTCATTTAATTGCGGAATCACTTAAAATCACTGACACGATAAGTATATATTTTCCTTAGTTTTCCAATTTCTAAAGAATAATTTTATATTCTAAATTGTTAGGAAAGGAAAATTAATAGAATTTTAACTAATAATGTTTGTTGGTTTAATACTTAAGGTTATACAAAATAAAACGTTTGAAATAAGGTTGAGTTTTATAAAGATTACTCCATCATGTCAAAGGCAATATTTTATTTATTATACCTTTACTGATTTAAATTTAATGTTTCATTTTACTTCTTTCATTTATTTGTATAAATAAATGATATAAGGTATACATTTTAATAATCTACATAGAACATAATAAAGTTCAAAATCATACATAAAGAAATATTACATTTATAAAATAAATAACATAAATAAATTTATGTATACATAAATATCATAACTTTTCGGTTCAGAAAAGTGGTTTCCTTTTAATGTATTTTTCTTGAGTAAATAAATAAAAATCTTTTCTACGCGAAATATATCTCTCTATTTAAAAGATATTATACGTTAGGAATATGTGTGAAACATAAATCCCGAATCTCATTATAACAGAAAAATGAAACTCAATGGTTATTTTTGCTTTAAGATTCCATTTGCTAAAAGAGAATTTGTAAGAACAAAAGGAATATTATTCTTTTTGAGCAGATATTCTGTTTTGTTTTGTACATAGAGAAAATTAATGTAATGTAATTATGTAAAATAACCTTTTTTCTGCAGAAAATAAATTTTAAAACAATATGTACGTATTACTGATAATGATATAATTTGTTGTAATAGTACACACATTTATAATTATTATTTAAAATCTTTATTATTTATTCAAGTTGAATAAAAGTTTAATAGATTTTTGTCTAGTTGGAATTTTTATACGATTTCATAGTTTTTTAAAAATATTTCTTAGTTTGAAAATTTGATTTTTTTTACGGCGAGTATCGTTAAAACTAATTTATATTTTTTGGGTTTAAAATAGATAAAATATTTTTAAAATTATCAGTTACAATACTTAACATCTCTTCATACGAGTCTTGGCTGATAAGTTTTGCATATATATGCGTAACTTTGGAATGAAAAGAGATATTGGAATAAATTTTAAAAAAATAAATAAAAGTACAATATCTTAGCTGAAAATTGCAGTATCTACTTTTCAATATAATTCCCGTTTCCAATGATACACTCTTCCCCTTGTGTGACAATTTTTTTGCATTCCGTCACTAAAATGTTCTGGTGGTCTTTCGCGGATCCAATGGCCACAGCATCCTTCACTCATCGTCGATGGTGTAACGATTTCCTCTAAAATCCCTCTTGTGATAAGGGAAAAAGTGGAATTCGCACGGAGCCAAATCCGGCGTTTATGGCGGATGCGGAATAGGCTCAAACTTCAGCTTGTCGAGAGCCGTCCGTCAGTTTGCGTGGTACTCATTGTGCATAGATTTTACTGTAACCCAGTTACTCGGTAATATGGCTTACTCATTCTTTATACATGCCTAACTAAATAGCGACGCGTTGCTGGGTGATTTTCCGGTCACTTTGAAGTAAATCATTCACTTATTTTCGATGTTTTTTGTCAGTTTCAGAAAATGGTCGTCCTTTACGAGGTGCATCCTCAATTGTCGCTTTAGCAGCTTCAAGCAACATTCATGAAATTCCTACGCCTTCCTATTCATAGTATTCCTGTCAACAGTTTTACTACTGTAAACTGCTTTTAAATATGTAAAACATTTGTAAGATTCACATTTTTGCTATTAAAAATTCGATAACTGCTCGCTGTTTTAACCTTGTTGACATATTGGCCGTACTCGACTCCACCTTAACTGCTATGGAAAACAAACCGGTAAACGTATTTCAGCGCATTTTCGCAGGTTTTAAGGGAGGTGATTTTTCTTTATTATTATGTGCTGCTCGCCCAACTCGATAGTATCTTTTGTATTCGTGTAGCACGCTTTTGTGAAAAATTTATCAGCCGAGCATGGTACTTCTCCCAATAAGACTTTTACCCTCCCATTAAGACAATGACCCTGTCTGCATTGTCATTTATTTTAGGATGTGATTAATATTTATAATTGGACAATAATATGTTCTTTTGCACAATTGTAATTTATGTACCATTAACATGTATCAATGAAATATTATTGTGCATTTTTTATGTAAACTTTGAGATTACAGATCAACACCTGTAATGTTATCATTGTGTTTTATATTTTCCTATAATATTCAGAAAAAAAAAACTGTGTTGGTTTTTTTGCGGGCAGTATGTTCAGCTCCATATGTTATATACTTTACGTTTCTTATGATGTATTTATGTACTTGTTTTCTTCTTTTTTACAGCTGCATATTCAGTTAGCTTTTAAAGCTCATATTAACATATGCATTTATTAATATTAAAGTATTGTTCACTCACGGTCACAACTTCATACAGACATGTTCATCTCATTTCATTAGTTATAAAATACAACACAACAATGTAAATAATATAAAAATATACTGTAAATAAATATGTAAAAAAAGTAAACAAACATTAAATAATCATTTGAGTAAGTAAAACAGTGCATTTTATTTAACGTAAGGTTATTCTATTGTCGGTCTCCGTGGCGCGAGTGGTAGCGTCTCGGTCTTTCCTTCGTAGGTCCCGGGTTTGAATCCGGTCAGGCATGACATTTTTCACACACACTACAATTCATTCATCTCATCCTCTGAAGATATACCTTAACGGTGGTTTCGGAGGTTAAACAAACAAAAAAGGTTTATTCTATTGATTACAGTATTTAAAATATTGGGCATGATCGCCGGTACTATTCAAATAAACATTTTTGAACATTTTTGGTCCTCTGGGCAGGATCAGAAAAAAAACAAGCTGAATTAAAAATAACATAAAAAAATTATTTCGCTATAAATCAATAAATGTACAGAAATTAAATTATAGAGAATTTTTCTTATCTCTTTAATTTCAATTAATTTATAAATTAAATCTCTTAATCTATATATCAATAGATATTAATCTCTTAATCATCATATTGATGATAAAAAATAAACTGATTCACAGATAGAATAAGTATATTACAGTTGTAGGAGGTTATGTTGAAAAGTGAAAAAAAAAATTTATATTGATTAAATAAACCGTCCAAAGAATTTGTATTTTTGTTATAGAATGACCCTCGTATTTTTACCACGGAGTAAAC
The DNA here is from genome assembly GCA_010016005.3 of Zanna intricata. Lineage (NCBI taxonomy): Eukaryota > Metazoa > Arthropoda > Insecta > Hemiptera > Fulgoridae > Zanna > Zanna intricata. The sequence goes on along the minus strand of JAAAKQ030078348.1, from coordinate 8,347 downwards.
GTCGTTTATTAAACGGAAAATAAAAAGAAATCTTGTATATTTTAGTTTTTGTTTTTTTTTGATGCGAGTAAAAAACTTAATGGACATAACTTTAAAAGGGTTTCTAATATTTAACGGTAGCCCATTTCAATGATTTTAAAAATGTTTAATAATAGGATAAATAGTCGATAAGAAATAATTTCTTGTTTAAAATCTAGTAGATTTAAATATACTACTCTATATTTTATATAATACATCGATATATAATAGGTGTTTGTGTGTGCGCGCGCGCGCGAGTTTGTGAGTGTGTGTGTGTTTGTGTAACTGTGTTGTATTTATATAAAAATATTTTCAGAATACTTACTTAACTAATTCAGAAATAAAATTTATTTCTGTATTAACATAAAATAGATTGAATACAAAGACAAGCGATAAAGATTACGTAGAATAGTCTCATATTTATTATAAATTTATATAATTAAGTGCAATCTTTATTAAGTAAAAAAAAAAAAAAAAAATAGCTTTAAACAATTTTAGTTTCATTGCGCATTATTAGCCTGTGGAAGAAAATTTAATTGTCTACTGATTATTTTCAGCTATAAAAATTACATTTCTAGTAAGCTATTGTTAAACATTATTAAAATAAACTTTTTTTAAAACATTTCTATTTGCCTTTAAGGTATAATTATGTTTTACAAGTTAAATAACGTTATATTTTGTCCGTAGAAGCCTTTCCTGAAGATTATAATGGGAAAAATAATATAATTTTCTATGGAAATTAAAAGCGTAATATTCCCACAGTTTTCTCTACCACGCTGAGTTAACGTGCTTGAGCTTTAGGAAATTTACGTGGGTATTACGCTAGCCAAAAAAATTAAATTCGCCAATTATTTACGTAACTTTCCCAACCTAAATTACGTACGCATGGACACCCCATTTAAGATTTAATTTTTTTTCCCGTGTCCTTTCATGTAATTTTTAAAAAAAAAATTTTTAAATAGATTTTAAAGCGTTTACATAAATCTTCTGGTGCTGGTTTTTCATAAAAAAAAAAAATAATCCCTAACACACATATTAAGTTAAAAATAAACACATAAAATCATACAAGGTTAACCGCATTCATATTTTTCACCGTTATATATAACCTGTGCATGTTTATAGGTTCTTTTTTTTTAAGAATAAATAACAAACATCATAAGTTAAAAAAAGATTATTATTACTTTATTTTATCTATTATTTTGTAAACACTTTATATCTGGCCATCACTGATTTTTAATAAAAACAATTGTAATAATCTTTTGAACATATTGCAAGAATAACAAGAATTGTTATAAATTTTATGTTCAGCAGTACTATCTGTCTATCGATTAGTTTGAAGCTTAGTTATTTGATTCAGTCACTAATTCGTTAGTCACCAATAAATTTTGCCTAATTAATCTTTAAAAAATGAAAGCAAACAAAAGAATCTTACTTTAATTACACTTTACCTACAAGATTTTATGCATACGTAATAGAAAATCTAAATACATATTTTCTTTATAATTCATTATATTTACTCATTTTCTTCATCAAAATTGATTGGTTTCCTATAACACGTAATAAAGGTAATAAAATATTATTGGTCCAGTAATATCAAATAATAATAGTAGTAGTATTACCTTTAGAGAAAATTTATTTAATTTTAATAAGAAAATTTATTTGTTGATTTTAATGAGTTAAGTAAAATGTTAATTAGGCGATTCCAGCTTTCAGTCACAAATGTAATTTGCTTACATCAAAAATTAATTTAAACTTCAGGATTTAACCTTCATGAAAACATTTTGAAAGTATATGTTTTGAGTATAACTTTACATAGAAGTGAAACTTGGACGATCGGAGTACCTGAGAAGAATAGATTACAATCTTTTAAAATTTGGTTCTGTAGGAGAATGTTAAAAATTAGATCACTGGATAAAGTGAAAAATGAAGAGGTTTTGCGGCATATAAATGAAGGAAGAAGAAGCATTTATAAAAGTATAGTTTAAACAAGAGATGAGCTTATAAACCACAATCTAACAATTTGTTCTTACATATTGTTACAAATTGTTAGGGATGTAGATTGTGAGAGGTATAGCGAAATGAAAGGCTGTCACTAGATAGGGAATTTTGGAGAGCTGCATGAAACCAGTCAAATGACTGAACACAAAAAATTAACATTATTAAAATTAAAATTAACATCTAATAACATTATTAGAAGTAAATTTTTTTATGACGAAGGTGGTGTTTGGAAAGAAAACAATCTTTAAATTAGTGCTACATGAACCAACATCACCTCTTCATTAACCTATTGATATAGGTTAATTTAACACTCTGTAGGACCTATTATCAAATAGGTTCTACACAGTGTTAAATATAAGACAATGTGAAAGGTTATAAGTAATTTTCTAGCGGAAGTGACATTAACTTAATAAAGTTAAATAAAAAAATTACGAGTTTGAAAATATATTGAACTTTTGATGAGAATTTTTCATTCATTACAAAAGAAAATAAACACCTGTAGTTCTGTTTGAGCTCAAAGTCGTGATTTTTTTTTTTTGGTCGGTGGTGAAGGAATGCCATTTACGCACGCCACCACGGGTGTGTCGAGTTCGGACCAAGGACGCTATTCGTCTAGGGCTAGCTAACAAGCTAACAGGTTCTGCCAAGATTTTTTTAGGCATATATAGCCTGTCCCATACCAACTAAACCTTCTTCACCGTTCTCCTCCTCCCAGAGACTGGACCCGCAATTAAGCATAACTCAGCCTCGAGGAGGTGCCTTGGGTTCTGAGGTACCAGAGTCCCCATGCATTATCATCGCCACCCACCCGAGCAAGCCCGGACAGATGACAACTCAGCAGAGAGCTATACATCACCCCTTCCTCCTCCCGACCGTTTCTTCACCACACTATTGTGAGCCTTATTATGTTCGTTTTCTTCATTCTTCGTCCTTAGTATCATACACTCATTCATCTATCTATCACATTCATTCATCTTAATCCACACAACACTTTAGGTGTATGTGTGGGTGTTCGTGTATGTATGTATGTACTCATTTACATGTCTGTTAATATTTTTTTTTTGTGTGGGTGTTCGTGTATGTATTAATTTTGCAAGTTTCTTAATTTTTTTTGTATGTGTAGGTGTTCGTGTATGTATGTATTCACGTTTAAGGCTCAGGAGTCCCCGTGCATCCTCATCGCCACCCATCCCGCATGCAGGGATGCGCGACGACTCAGCAGGAGGCTGTCCCTTGCCCCGACTCCTTCGTGTAAGTGTAACTGTGTCACCGTCGAGAGTTCAGCAGTCCCGGTGCGTCATCATCGCCACCCATCCCTGCAAGCAAGAACGCGCGACGACTCAGCAGAGAGCTATCCCTCCCTCTCGACTCCTCCATCCAATGCGATGAAGAACTCCGCTCTAGGGTGTCTCTGAGCCTATTCACATTCCCCTTCTCCTGCACTAATCTGCCTTCAGGTTCATAACTGAAGCAGCAAATCCGTCTACTGTCCTCCAGTTTTCGTGCGAGGACAACATGTATGGCACCAAATCCTCAAGTCTGAATCCGTCTATAGCAGCCGTTACTCTTTGTAGGCGCCACCACGGGGACTGCAGCAGCGTGTGCTCCGTAGTGTCAGTGTCAGTATCCCACTTTCCGATGCGGTGCAAGTACGATTCAAAATTACATGGCCGGTAAAGAGTTGCGTCATATGGACGGTAACCTCACCATGCCGTCTGAAGCACCAGCCCTGAGATCGGCAATCAACATCCTAGTCCACAGATGGCGGAAGTTCACTACCGGACTTCCGCCATCTGTCTCCCCAGCTATTAAAGGTATCCTGCTTTGCTTCATCTTTATTCACGCTATCAAATATGGCCGCTCGTTCCCTGACTTGTAAATCGATAGGCGGTGCCGCAGCTAACACACAACATGCGTCATAGAACACAACATACGCTCTAATCACACCTAGAAGGGACCGCCGGTGAACCTTCTGTAATGTCTCTCTGTTGCACCGTTTCGATCGATTGCAGAACGCCAGGTAGGCACTGCATATAACAATGCGGACTCTACAGCAGACATAATTACCTTCTTCTTCGACGGCCTAGGAGCCGCATGCGATGCCTTGAGAATATTTAAACATTTAACCATGCCCTCCGCCCTGTCAAAACAATGTAACACTTGTTCAGTGAAGCGGCAAGCCCTGTCTGTGATCACAACCAAGTACTTAATCGATAATTTCTGTATCAAGACATGTTGTCCCACCCGCAGAATAGAAGGGCGAGTCTTCTCCTGCCTGCCAGTCTTACATATTCGCATTTTTTGCCATTTGAATGCGCCATTTATGCGCCAAACGCCATTTATTCAATCACAGTTGTGATTTTGAATAAATAATTATCAATTTATTTATCTGATAAATAATAGTTATTTTTATTTTCACTATTGTACTCATTTTTCATTTATTTCTCAAAACAAACACAACAGTTTTTTTTTTTTAAAGTATTCCCGATTTAAATAGCTGTGATGTGAAAAATGACCGACAACCGAAACACCAAGATTTACTCGTGGATAGTCAAAATGAACGGGGGCAACGAGAAAATATTAATTATTACTAAGTAATGAATTATTTTTAAAATTTTAACCCGTGATTAACAGATGTGGAAAACTGAAGTTCTTTTTTGATTTTTCAACATTAATTGTGTAGACAAATTTCCATATGGGCCATTCCCAAATAGCCGAGTCTCGGTCTTAACAGCTTAATGGTGATGGAGTCCCAGTGTCTCATCATCGCGCCCATCTAGACAAGCCTGGACGAAACAAAGGATTGTTCATCACCCTCTTGCTACCCCATCATCCCTGACCTTGCGTTACAATATTTGTGCTACATAACAAGACACTGCCCTGAACTTCTCTGCTTCAGAAAGCATGCACGATACATCTGCATCAAGTAGTCCAGTTACCTGCCCTCAGATGCCTCGTTCAACGATCCACCGTCGACACTGGAATATTACAGTGAGGAGAATCGTAGTCCCTGCAATAAAAACATTCGGAGGTTTGATGTCTCCTCCGTCTAAAGAAATAGGACCGGAAGACACCACTCTTTTCAAAATTGTTTCAACCATTAATTAATTAAGCTGTCCAAATTTAAGGTCAATCAATGACGCAACATACTTGATTAAACGATGCGTCCAACGCCCTGTTGAAGATTGGTCTCATATCCTTTGCCATTCTCGGATCATACCTTATCGTGCAATTTCCCTGTCTTCATCCTCAATGATCTTACATCGCATAACGGCAAGCTGGCGGGGTGATAGAACACAAGCAATTATTAATGAGGCTTCCGTCGAAACTGAGGTGTAGGCAGATATTATCCGAAGGCAATCCGTCGTTGGATTCTCTCAAGAACGCGTCTGTTCAAGTCCCTAGGGCTCCAACGCATTTCCCCAGTCTCTGACCCCATAAAGGAACAACGAATTGACTATGTGGGTGTAGCTCTTTCTCCGAGAGGACCGAGAACCTGTTATGTTGCTTAGCAATCTACTCAGTGACTTCACTAATCATTCTGCCTTCGCCGAGGTTTCCTTGGCGTGTACTAAAAACGTCCTTCCCTTGTCCAGACAGATCCCTAGATAATTGACAGAGGTCGAGCAACAGATAGGACGATCCTCTAGTACAATCGCAACGGGAGCCAGTGGTCTTCTGCCAGTCGTCGTAATAAACTTTGTTTTTTCACAAGAAAGGCGTAGGCCTCGCACTTGTAGCCATTCTTGAACTAACCGTATCGCTATATTTGTTGTAGCTGCAACCGCATCTTATGTTCTCTTCCACACCACCAGTGCAAGATCATATGCGAAGGCAAGTGAAACAATTCCCTCTGGATAGGGCAGTTGAAGAACACCGTCATATACGATGTTCTATGTTGTAGTTCCTAGGACTGATCCTTGAGGGACCCCCACACATAACCTGCAACCGTAGTGAAACAGTAGTGTAGGCACCATAGCAAATTATATATCTGTCCTGTAAATATCTCTGAATCATCCTGCGTAGAATGTTCTCAATCCCATAGTCTTTGAGGACCCGAAAAATGGCATCCCCCTGCAACGAGTTGAGTTGAAGGCTTTCTTCATGTCTTCATGTGAACGACCACTGGAATCCTCCTTGAGCGCCTGGTGCCACTTGCTGCCTCCTCATCTATACGAACTAGCTGGTTTGCAGCCTCAGCGGCTGACCTCCCTCGCCGTAACCCGTATTGTCTGTCTGACAGTCCGCCTCTCTACACGATATTCTGGCGAAGCCTGGCATCCAAGATGGTTTCAATCAATTCGCACATTCCATTAGTCAGATGTATAGGTCGATAGGCTGCCGGAAAAGCATCTGGTCCCGGCTTTTTCAGTAAGACTAGCCGCGATTCTTTCCATTCTAATGGAATGTAGTCTGTGACATAATGTCGTTGAGCACCCGTAAGATCTCAGCCGCGGTCAGTTTTACCAGTATTTATTAATCATCATGGGGATCTCATCCGGTTCCGGACTAGTGTGAAGCCAGAAACTCCGTCCTGCCAAAATCAACTCGGAGAGCTCAAATCTGAAATTCATTTAGAAAACTAAGTTTTTCATCAAAGCTGATTTTGTTATTATTTTTAATTTGTTGTTTATTTTAATATTTTTAAAAAGTCATATATTTAAGTTTAGACGTGGTACGCCTACCTAATTTAGTTTAATATATGACAAGAGGACGGAGTGAACTTTTCGTAAGCGAGTGGTGGTGTACACCATGTTTGTCTGTCACGCTGATTAGATTAGCTCAAGGAGCATTTTATTTTATGGTCTCTTAACTGTTTTAGATACAGTAGACGTTTGAGGCACCGACAATCGGTCTTATGCGTTAGGGCGACTGAATGGTGTGGTGGCGGCAGAAATGCCAATGGACCAATTATCCTCAAAAAGATATTTAAATATAAATATTAACGATTCCAAAATAATAGAAAGTAAGGAGACATATTTATAAGAATATTTTCTTTATCAGATGAGAGTGTTCATGCTGGAAGGGACATACTACTTTATAAACCCAATTTAATCTTACATAATCTATCATTTCTTTTTAGCATAATCTAATCGACAATATGCTTTGTGCTATTTTCTATTACACACTAAAAACATCTAGATTTGTCATTAGAATTAAATAATTTTACTGGTTTGGGTTGTTTTTATTAGTTTAACATTAAAATTAAACGATTTGTAAGTTTTAAAAAGTTGACAATTTTTTCAATATTTCAATATTTTCAATAACATGATATTTCTGAAATTTCACGTTTATAAAATATTATGTTCATCTTTATTTTTCACAAAGGCATTATTATTTATGGAATAAATTAGTTTTTATCTATAATAATTCTGTATAACTTTTTTTATAAATAAAGTTGTAAAAATTGATAGTGATGAACAACATTTTTGATGTACCAATCAGGTCAATCTCGTGTATGAATATTTATAATAAATATTTAATATTAATAAAATGTTAATAAATTCAAATGTATTGTGAAAAAAAAGAATAAAAAAGTTCAATATGCAGAATGCTTTATACTGTTTCATTAAAAGAAAAAAAAAACAATTATGTTGCATATTAATAAGCAATTAATATTATTTTTTAATTACCCAAAATGTTAAAAACATTATAGAAAACATTATCTTAAATTCATTCAAAATTCAAGAATCTGTTGATTATAAATAAAATGAAATTCATCAATAAATTACATGTTAAACAATGCTAACAAATGTATTACGTATTCTTAATAGTTTTGTTATAATATCCTCTCCACTCCTAAAATTATATTGTACTGTAATAATAGATTATATGTTATTATTCTTCCCACATCTCCCCATGTTGCAATACCCAATTAATATTCAAATTTAAGCTTGTTTATTATTATTGAAATGTGCATATTACTTGTTTAAAGCTTAAAATTTACATACAATTAATTGTTTAGAGAAATAACAGACTGTTATTTTAATGTGTCAGTTCACACAGAAAGTGATGGTTGCTTTTCGATAAGTTGCGTTTTTTTTTATGTGGTATAAAAATATTATTAATAAAGTCAAATTCCTATCAGAAGAATTAAAGTAAAAAAACTCAAATTATTTCTCCTCTCATTAGTACTATTAGCCATCATTAGTACAAATTAAAAAACAAATCATATTCAAACTTTTATTTTGGTCTTTATAAAAATATTTTTTTTTTTTTTTTTTTGTCTTCAGTCATTTGACTGGTTTGATGCAGCCTTTTCTAAATCTATAAATGCCATGTATGTCGGTTTGTTTTTCTTTATTCTTCCTTCTACTATTAATCTGAGTGC
>JAAAKQ030078337.1:1852-15150 GCA_010016005.3 Zanna intricata | reverse complement strand
GTGGTTAATTGAAACCTAACCACCAAAGAACACCAGTATCCACGATCTAGTATTCAAATCCGTATAAAAATTTTTATACGGTAGTTTTATACGTATAAAAATTTTAACGGTAGTTCCGGAGGCTAACAGATAAAAAAAAAAAAAAAAGAAGTATATATATATATTTTTTTTTCTTATACCTGATAAGAAAAACAGTAATTTTTTTTAACATGAACAATAATATTTGTATGATGTATTTACAGTTTTCTTAAGATCAAATTGTAGAATATTAAAAAATTTGTTTTAAAACTTTTTTTATTTTTTGTTTTTCTAACGATACAGTCTAAATTTTAACTATTGTATTTTATTAAATATTTTCCGATGAGAAAAAGTAAAAAAAAGAAGTAGATAACTGACAAGATATGCAAATAAAATTGCAATGATTTCAATAGGTATTACGACACGCAACAATGAAATGGGTAATCAAGTGAAAGCATTTCGAATTATGGTAGTAATAATTAAATAAGATACTGCACAATAAAACACAGTTTATAATAAAACAATCAAGTGACAAGGTTGTACAATAATAACAAATAAATAATTTTTATCTATACCATAATCTGTATAACGGCGCCAAGGAAAGACTAATATAAAAACAAAAAATGTAATCATAATTTATTTTCAACGTGTTAAGAAATATAAAATTATTAGTATAAGAAACAATATTAAATATTGTTTCTTGTATTTTGTATCCTTCATATTTTAATTTACTTTTACTATAACTTTTTATGTAAATATTTTTCCGTTCATGACTAACACAATAAAAATCTTACACGTAAAAAAAAAAATAATGAAAATATGTTTCCTTTACCAGCAAATATACCTAGAATAGTTATATTATCGGGGAAATTATGGTGTCATGTCAAATAGGGTATCTAGATTTTTTTCATATCTTTACGTTTTACGGTAAAATTAAACAAAATGTATTTCAAAGGATCACATGCTAGTAAGGGCCTGGTTACCTTTATACCACATATCTTTATAGTGCCCGGTTACTTTTTACCCACCGGACGGAACCTAGTGGTTAAATCATCATTGCTACATATCACTTTTTTAACAGCGAATTTTCGAAGTCGAAGGTGATGAGATTCAAATCCTACTAAAATGCTTAATTGCTTTTATACGGATTTGAATACTAGACAGAAATACCGGTGGACTTTGATGGTTGGGATTCAGTTAACCCACATTTCAGGAATGTTCGGTATAAGTCTTTACTAGGCATCACTTCATTTACATGTCGTACTATCATCCTTATCTTATTGGACTTTGGGAAGGAGGTGGTTGCTTATTGTTCAGCTAGTTGAATAAATTTCAACGTATACATTAGGAAAAAAAAAATTATTTACAAATTTTTAATTAACCTTAATTAGAAGCCGATCTCAAAATTTAAAGAAGCATTTAAAAATTATTATTTCTTTCCTTTCTGTGAATCTTTTTTTGTGAGGAAACAAAACCCGCCATCGTATGAAAAACAGCAATTTGCAAACGTAAAAAGTTTTTTATCATGATAATAAAAAAGAGAAAGAAATATAGAGACAATCATGTTCATCTTTCGTTAACCATGATTAAAATCCAAATTAATAACTTAATAAAATTTTCTTATTACAAATTAATCAACATAAACAGGTGATATATATGAATAATAAATAATATAAAAATTTATTTTTGTTCTTTAATTCCTAATTAAAAAAAAAAGTAATTAAAATTATAATTTATGAAATTTACGTAATACAGGCATTTATAATAATAGTAATAGCGAATTAAATTATTAGTCACGAATTTAAATCGGACACTAAAATTTGAATTTATTATTAGGCTATAATAAACTGACCTTAATTGTTATAATTTAAAATTAAAAAAAAAAAGAAAAGAAAATAATTTATTAATTACATAAATTTTTTAATAGATAGGGAGATAAAAAGATGTAATTAAAATTAAAAACCGTTTAATTTATAAATAGAAATGAAATAAATAGGTCAAAACATTAATAAGTTTGTTAATAAACTCTATATATTCTTTTGCAAACAATAAAATGCCGACAAAAAAAAAAGATTAAGTGGAGTAATATTACGGCGGAGCGGGGTAACAATAAAAGAGGAGAATGATTGCCGGTATACGCCCGCCCGCCCGTTCAACAATCAGTTAAACAGTTCGTTAAAAAGTTTTAGAAAGTGAAAATGTTATATTGTGAAAATAAAATAAATAAACTGACATAAAAATAAAACCGAAGAATATATATATATATATATATATTATTTTCTTCGGTTAGAGACCTATTAATATTTTCTCTCTCTTTTATTTTACAATTACAACGTTCTCGTTAGTAGACAATAAATTACACGACCGGTAATTGTAATAGACGTATTTTAGTGACGATGCAAGACACAAGATATAGGGTTATATTATATGTTCTATACTCTTGATAGAAGAAATGTGTGGACGACAAAACTTCGGTTGTCCACAAATTGAGGTATTTTATTACATTTACAATCTACAACTTTTTTCTTCTTCTTCTTCTCGATTTCTGTTCGCCATCACGCAACTAAATTAAGGAAATGTCAAATAAATAAACCATAATAGCGATTTTTACATATAATACTACTTAAATTTACAAATATACCCTGAGTTAAGAATAAATTATTTCGTTTTAAAGTAATAAAAAATATATATATACGTAGTAAAAATAATAACATCAGGACTAAGGTTATTATCAATAGTTTTTCAAGCAGATTATTATTAATACAAACATTTTATAATGTAGTATTTATTTGAATAAATTCTGACTAATAACAACTTAAGATAATATCAATTAAGACTAAAAGATAATGGTCTACTTTTTTTAAATTTATTTTATCAAAAGAAAAACACGTATAAATAAATCTTATTTATTTACTACAAAATTAATCCGTAAAAATTGTTCCTAATTTGATAAACTATATTTTTATAAATTTAAAGATAAGCTTATAAATTTAAATTTAAAAGAATTTAAATTTATAAAAGTTTATTTATTAAAAAAAAATCAAACCTGGATTCCCTACATAAATAAGATGACTGTCTTTCTGTTATACCCACAAAGAATGAGATTTGTTCATAATTGCGAACTGTTTCTAAAAATAAATACGTGATGTTTACAACTTTATTTTTTTATTTTTTAATCGCTTAAAAATCACTGTATTTTTATATTAAAAATTATCAGGACATCGCATTAACTCAATTTTCTAGAGATAAAACAAAAATAATAAGATACCTGTTGTAAAAAAATAAAAAAAATAAACAATACTAAAAACCATGCACTTTTATTCATTATTTCTTACATATATTATTATATTATGAAAACAACTAAAAAAATAAGCCAATTAATAAATTATAAATCATTCCATTAGCGTTTGATTTTAATTAATATTAACATACCAAAAGCTGTTTGAGATTTTGGCATGTTGCTCGATAAATGACAGCCCGATAATTGCAGTAATTATCTGAGAATTTAAAAAGTATTTAATATATATATATATATATATATATATATATTATTTTTGGAGATTTATATCTTATGAACAACTTTATAAAAAAAAATCTGATGTGGACACTACATGACTTCCTTGAACAAAAATCCAAAAATAATACTATTCTAAATTATAATTTTCAATTAATATTAAACAATCACATGTTTCACCAAATCTATTACATATACAAACATATAATAATGCCTATTAAATAAAAAATACACATTTTTAAAAGTAAAAAATTTTATTTCATTAATTAATTCTGTTTTTTTGTCATATTTTTGTTTATTATTGTTATTATTGAATTATTTGTTGTAAACAATTTCACAATCACGGGTTAATAATTATTAATAAATCAATATATATAAATTAAAAAAGAAAAAAAGGAGATGAAGTTAGATTCGAATCGATGATTAATTAAAATTTTATTGGCTATAACTCTGGAACCGATGAAAATAAGTTTCACTTGTGATATATCACTGAAAAGCTCTCAAGGAGGGTTTACTACTGCAGATAATAAAAAATCCAAATTTGTTTGGATTTTGGGCTTTTTTTTACACTTTTGGTTCAGTCGATTGCAATCAAAAGGAGATGTGCACAATTAGATGTTACAACAGTTGTAAATTCAAAATTTCAACATCCTAAGCCTAAACATTTTTAAGTTATGCGAGAATACGTACATACATATGTCACGCTGAAACTAGTTTAAATGGATTCAGGGATGGTTAAAATGGATATTTCCGTTGAATAAAAGGAAATTTTTTAACATACAACCTCATCTAAACCTCATCTTTTTTTTTCATTATTCTTAAATTTTTTTTTTTTTTTTTTTGTTTTAAGGAAACCTATAGTAACTAAATTTGTAATGGTTTGGGAAAAAATTTCTAAAGGAAAAGATAATTTCTATTAAAACTGTTGGGGTTTTACGTCTATTACAAACGAGTAATGTCACATTAAATAAGCATACAACCTTGTATAAGTCGCATAAAAAATCTACTTTTGTCCGATTACAGATTAACATTAGTTTTAAAGAAAATTCTTTTTTCCTTCATAATTCTGTTTCCTTTCCGTTCTATCAACTCAGAAAAATAGAGAGAAAAAAGTAAGGGTTTTATATGATATATAACTAGTTATTTCTCACAAAAAGTTTTCAGATGTAGCTCTAAAAAGTAAGGTTTTTTTTCTGAACTTGAGTACAGTAGAATTGTATATTTTAACAATAGATCTATTCTATTGTTAAAATACATACATTTTTCAAAAATATATATTTTTTTGTCTTTAGTTATTTGTCTGATTTCATGAAGCTCTCCAATATTCCCTATCTAGTACTAGTAGTTTAATTTATATTATATCATTTCAAAAATATAAACTATTGAATTAATAAATAAAAATTATATTAATTAAAAAATGTTTTGTTTTTTATTTTGTCATATATATATGTTGTTAGAATATATTATATAAATCCCTTTTTTAGATCACCTTATTACATCTTAACAATTAAATATGTATTAAGTACTATTATTAAAATAAATATATGAATATAATGCGTTATATGTTGTAACAATAAACGTATAAATATATCAAAGGTAATAATCAGTACGTATATGATAATCGTTATGTGGATTTAAGATTAAACATCGATATAAATTTTATAATCATTATATAAGTATTGTATACTTTATTACACATGCCATATGGTTTTATAGATCTACGTAATCAATATATATCATCAATAAAACACGGTATTCCATTTAGTTATCTGCTCTTATAAATTGTAAGTTTATTTTACAATTTACAATAATTTATGATATAAGTTGTAAACATTTACCCGATTCGTAATTCATTCATTAGACCTAATTCTTATTTATTATTAATTTTCTTGTAGTAAAATGTTACTTTCCTTTTATATAATACTATTCTCAGCAAAATAATCAGTATTTTAATTTCTTTTGAACACCTTAATTTGACCTTTCGTCCATGGCATCTATGAACTTGTCAGGTACTAAGGTGTGTAGCTACATGAATGCACTTTTTCTTATAGGATATATTTAGCGTATTCATAAGAGTTATTATGTTAATTTTATATTCCCTTACACTACGTCTAATTTTTCTTTAAATACATTTAATAAAATTTAAAATAAGTAGCTGCAAGGTTTCCGCAATTACCGCAAATAACCGAAAAATAAAAAATCAAACTATCATTAGCATATTTTATAAATTGCATTCTTTTTCCTGGAGTAGTTACTGTATTTAAAAAAATTTTTTTTCAGTTTCTGTATTTTTTATATATAATTTTAAAAGCAACAGAGAAAGAATATATCATTGTCGCACCCTTTTATTAATTTAGAAACTTTAAAACTTTTTTTTTTTTTTACTCTTTCCACTATCCCCGATTCTCGCATAGGTTTTATAGAATTGTTCTCTTATAATTCAGTCATCTTACAACAAAATTTTTGATTCATTAAATCTAAGTAATCGACATTTATTTTGCAGTTATTTTTTCATATTTTTAATAATAAATGGCCTTTTATAATGTACGAATTTTATTGTCTTCTATTAGAAAGTAGAATGTAAATTTTACATTAACCGTATGTATTATCTTTAATACGTTAGTAAGATTTGCTTTAGAATAATTCTTCATTTTAAGCGTACCTAAAGTTACAGATGTAAGAGAAAGTAAAAGCGCAAATCAAAAGAGTATCATATGGTGGTGGGGATATTACTAAATATTTTTATCTTCATATTATACAGTAAAAATGATTGGTTACCATATACAGCGATAATACATTGATAGCAGATTTCATAATAAAAAAAAAATAATTAATAAAAACATAGGCGAGATACGTGGGAAGTAAAATAATAAACTATTGAATCAGTTATAACTTTTATTTATTAGTTAGTTAAAAAAAAAAAATATATATATAAAAGAACATATCGTGAATGATTCACAACCAATGCCCATAAAAAAATTGATTTATGAAAATTTGTGTACATGTTGTTCTTAGGATTTAAGTACACATTAAGGAAGGATTTTTGAAATCCGAGTTTAAAGGGTGAAAAATGAAGTAACAATGAAATTTACTATTTTTTTTTAATATCTCGGTAACAATTAATGATGTCAACCTGATTTTTTGTGTGTGTAATCTTCTTGTTAAGATCTAAAAAAAGAATATCTGGATTTATCGAAATCCAACCTTTAAAGTGCTGAAGAAAGGTAACAAATTTTTAACAAATGATTGCCCATTTCCCGCTATAATAACGAGATGTTCACTAAATTTGGGTTTAAAAATACTCCTCACATAATTATCTAAAATCCAATTTTGGAAATTTCTAAATTTCATGCAACGGTGTACTGCACGGCGGCCCACCCAACACAATCACTTCCACTGTTGCAGTACATGGACGCGAGTAGCTGCACCTGCCTCCTTGATTAAAAACATAAAATAATTTTTTTTTAAATATCACACGAAGTAAGGTTATATCCTTCCTAATTGTGTTAGTCGATTAACACTAAGAACTGGGCAAAATACATTTATCCTCTTACGAAAGACGGATAAACATTTGTAACAGTCTTACACTGAAATATAGCCTAAATGAAACTTCATGTAGTAGGAAAATTATCGAATGAAAGTTTAAGCTTGACAGAACGTGTTTTGATTTCATTTTTTGCGTTGAAAATGAAATTATTCATGAAGTTTCATGTACATAAGTTACATTTTCTTACAAAAAATCTTTTTTTTTTTAAAAAAGAATGATCAATTTATTTTGAAAATACATTCGGAGAAAAAGTATTATTTGAAAAAGCGTGAATATTTTTAAATATAAATAAATCAGGAAAATACTTGAATGGATGGTTTTTTTTTTATATATATGCCTATGTATAAAATATTGAGGCTCAAAAATCTCCGAACTGCTACGCTACATTAGTTTAATTGAAATTTAAATAATGTTAAAATTTGATGAGAATTGGTTGAGTCGTTCTTGACTGATCAATATCAACTGATGACGATCGTACCACTTCTGAAGTCTGAATATTTTTAAAGTAGTTAGTTTGGGACTTTAATGCAGTCCAATAAAAAAAAAAAAGAACAAAAGAACATAATCGAAAAACTGTTTTGCATATATGATTATATTTTTATTCAGGATTCTTAAACACAATTATTCCATAAATATATGATTCTTATTTATTTAATAAAATTATTATGAACGTACAGAAGGTGTCGAAAACCCCTATTTTAAAGATTAAACAGGTAGCGTCGCTGCTTCTCTGTCAAGTTATTATGCTTGCCTAGCAATGCGATTCTAGACAAGTATTATGCCCTTAAATATCGAAGGTTTAGTATTTTTAACCATTATAAAAAAAATTATAACCGTTATAGAAAAATAAATTTTCAAATTACCGGATAAATTCACTAATAGCAAAATATTTTTAATAATGAACGTACAGAAGGTGTCGAAAACCCCTATTTTAAAGATTAAACAGGTAGCGTCGCTGCTTCTCTGTCAAGTTGTTATGCTTGCCTAGCAATGCGATTCTAGACAAGTATTATGCCCTTAAATATCGAAGGTTTAGTATTTTTAACCATTATAAAAAAAATTATAACCGTTATAGAAAAATAAATTTTCAAATTACCGGATAAATTCACTAATAGCAAAATATTTTTAATAAAGATATTTTTTTAAATTATTATTATTATTATTATTACTCTACAAAGCTTACTAATCTTGTAATGTAGCATTCCTTAGTGTTTATACATTCAACAATGTTAAAAATAATTGTACATTTGAAGATTATAAATTATTATTGTGTGACAATTGAAGGTTTCAACATAAGGCATAATATTCTATACAACTAGTGTATGTGTGTGTGTGTATATATATATATATTCATTATGACTCATTTATAACTAAAAAGTCTCATCGTACATAATCATGCTTATATGCTATTATTTGGCGGAATATACGTAGAGATCTGTCTTAATAATTATAATCTATTCCCACATATCATTCATGTACTACTAATTTTTATAACTGAACTGGTGACCTGATGTTGAATGTCACGCATATTACTCGTACATGTCATTTCCCCCTCTGTTTCTCATTCTCTCCCTATACCGCCTATTAAACAACGCGTTCCAATATTCAAAGAATGATATATCATATATCATTTTAAAAAAAAACAATACCTCGTTAAAGAAAAAAAAACACACACACAAAAGACAATAGATATGTAATAATATTATTTTTACTACTATTATTATAGGTTTTTTTTTTTTGTGTTAGAAGTTTTTTATTTAATCATTGTACGTAAAAATATAAGTTTCCCCTTAGTTAACACCTTTAGAATAATACATAATATTGTTAACATTTCATTTCATCTATGTAAATTAAGGCAAAAAAAAAAAAATTATAAATAAAATATTTGTTGACCTGTATATTAAAAAAATAAAATATAATTATAAAAATAAGATAGATTTGGACGGTTTATGACAAAAAAAAAATCTGATTTGGACACCACGTGACTTCGTTGTATGCCACTTACATTACCCATACAAATTTTTAAAAAATGAAGAGTACATAGAATTTTATTTCATTAATAACTTGTGATATTTCTTCACATTTTTTTTTTAATTATTCGTATTATTACTGAATTATTATTTATCTTAAAACTTTTTTTTACAATCAGAGATTAATTTATTAATAAATAAATATATCTAAATTACACAATTAAAAAAAAAAAAAAGGGAGATGACGTCCTATTTGAACCGATGTGCCTTCCCGTAAGATCCAAATATTTCGTTAATTAAAATTTTATTTGGCTATAACTCTGGAACCAATGAAAATAAGTAACACTTATGATATATCGTTGAAAAGCTTTCACTGAGGACTATTTATTTTTATTTAAATATATTTGTTAATAATTAACCTCTGTTTGTAAAAAGATTTTTACGATATATACTTTTCATTGTAAAAAGATGTAATTTATATTTATATTTGTATTTATATTTATATATGTAAAATATGTAATTTAATAGGCGTACAAGTAAGTTATGTCAACATCAGATTTTTTTATTTTGTATTCAACATGTTACATATTTACGGACTTTAGAAAAACCTTTCTTGTTCTACATCACCCTAATAAAAAAGTAATTCTAATTTTTTTTCCAAATATTATTAAAATAGCGATTTTTAGAGGTAAATTCCAACTTGTGTGACAATTGGATGCAAGATAATAATAATAATATGAATCTAATGGTAGTTCTTAATCCAGCATTTGTAATGGTTTTAAGGAAAACCTTAAGTATACCAGAAGTATTCTGTTAAACGAGAAGTATTTTAATTATGTTACATTATAAGTTCTGAATTTCAACTTTTTATTATAATAGGCTCAGAAAATAATACGTTTTACCTCTGTTTTGATTAGTTTTACAGGAAATTTCTTAAGTGAAATAAATATTACTTTGAGTAGATCTGTTTTCGAATCGTAACTAAACTGGTACGGTGTTTGTAGAAATATCTTTTTACATCTCCTGTTTATTTTTTTGAACAAGAAAATTCCTTCTTATCGTTAGTTTAATAAATTTAGGGGATATTGAAAAACTTTCTTTTTTTTTGGGGAGGGCGAACAACGCCGAAGCGTTATTATCGCCCGGATTAAATAAGATTTTTAATAAATAAATTTTCAATAAAATTAAAACTTAAAGCTAATTAAAATTACAAATAAATAGGTATAAAAAAAATAAATAAAAAAATTAAAAACTATTTGACTAAAAACTTACCACCAATATCACAGAATAAGGTAAAGAGTTAAAACCTAACAACTACATTAAAATTAAATTATTACCTAAAATCTAAAACTAAAAAAAAAAAATTAAATCACAGAAACTTAGAACTAATATCACAGAAATCTTATAACTATAATCACAGTTGGAAGTGAAAATTTAAAAATAAAATAAAATAAAAATTTGTTTAAAATATAAACCTAAATAAAATATAATATTTCCACAGAATCCGTGAAGGGTGTAAAGGGCTTCTTCACAGATTAAAAAAGAAAACGACTACATCTGTATTAAATATCATTGAAAACGTTTATTCTACGTATGAACACGAGTACCTGATTCACCACTTGCTTATCATTTCCTAGGATGTGGCTAAAGTTATTAGGTAATTTAATTTTGCGACGTAAGGCCGCATAACGTACGCAATCGAACAATATGTGGCGTACAGTTAAACGGCAGTCGCATCTTACGCAGAGTGGTGGATTCTCTCCTGACATCAGGTACCCGTGTGTGGCTCTTGTATGTCCTATCCGCAATCGACAGAGGACCACTTCTTCACGACGAATATTTCTGTTTGAAGAATCCAATGGTAACACAGTATCTTCTATATGTCGTAATCTATTATCGACTGTGGCCGTCCAATCACCTTGCCACTTTGCAAGAAGAGTGAGTTTTGTATGATTAATAAAGTCGCATGTAGTAACACATGTAGTGAAAGAAGGCTGGCTACATGCGCCTTTAGCTGCGGAATCCGATCGTTCATTTCCCAGAATCTCCACATGGCTAGGGATCCAGCAAAAACTCGCCGATTGTGTTATATATTTCTATGACGATAGGATGTCTGGATTAAAAGTTTTCTAGAGCTTGGAGAGCACTGTACGAGTCACTACAAACAAGAATATGGCGGTACGTGGGGTTAATAATATTTAGAGACTTGTTTATGGCGTACCGTTCAGCAATAAATACACTTGTGATACCGGGCAGACCAAACATATATGTTCTATCATTGACCATAAATGTGGGCTACGGTATCGTATTGTTTCGATCCATCAATGTACACTAATACATCTGCGTTTGTCTTGGATAGGATATGTTAAAACATTTGCCGGAAGACAATAGGTGACGTTGATTGTTTATTGTAAGTCGTTAGGTCAAATATGAAATTTAGAAGGTTGATTCTCCACGGAGGATATTGAAAAACTTAACAGGTTTCAAGATTCCATCACCTGCTACCACGGAAATTCTTTTTTATTTTAACACCTTAAGGATTTTAACATAAAATATTTTTGCTTCCTGCTCCTTATGCCCGTGTTAGAAATAACAATGCCAAATTTTAGCTTCCATATCATTCAGAAAATTGAAGAATTATTAAAATAAATACAAATAAAAAATATTTAAAAAAAATTAATTTCAGTAAACGTTTTCTGATATGTACAAAGTAGCAGTATTTTTCGTTAAATAAGAAAAGAAACTCCTTTATTATTTATTAATAATGTCGAAAATATTCCCGTACGTCTAAAATAAAAATATAACTTGTTAATTATTGCAAACAGGGTGTAATAAATGTTACATAAATTACAAACTATGTGGGCGGATCAGTATAAAAACGGCTATTTGTGTGTTAAATTCTATCTATATATAAATATATATGTATGTAAAACTGTAACATAACATTTAAAAATACAATTCTATCTGTACGTTGTTAAAAAACTTGCTTTTTAACACTTCATTCATACAGTACTGCATTGATTTACACTCAATTGTCGCCCTTCAAACATAAAATTATTAATATTATTATTATTATTATTATTGCAACTTTAAACTGTTAACGCATAGGCCTACATTAAAAAGATTTACGTACATGGTGGCTTTGCCAACTTTATAACTTGACCATACAACGCATAATAATACGAAAACATAAACAAATAACTAAACATTAATCTATCGACAACTTTTTTTTTATGTTTATAATATATTGTTGAATAAAAATTTATGAAGTCTACACGTATAAATATGTCTTAATAGTATTTTTATGTATGAAAAAATGTCATATTTAGATTACAAGCTTAAAGACGTAAAATAATTCGAATATCACACGCAAAATACAAGTAAATAAATAAATAAAATCCATCTTGTTTTGATTCTAAAATTCACCAATATGTAGCCTATATTACATTCATTAGAAGTCAGAACTGATTTTTATTTCCTTGTACAAAGTAAAGGAAGTATTATGATCACGAAAAATTTCGGTTTTCAGATTTTAACAGAAATATCCGTTATGACCAATACTGAATCCATTTTGACTAGTTCTGGCGTGACGTCTGTACGTACGAATGTATCTCGTATGGTATAACTTAAAAACGATTACCCGTAGGATGTTGAAATTTTGAATTTAGGACTGTTGTAACATGTAGTTGTGGACCTCCTCTTTTGATTGCAATCGACTGAACCAAAAGTGTAAAAAAAGAATCGAAATGAGCCCAAAATAAAAAAAAAAAAATCAGAATTTTTCTTAATGGCATTAACAAGCCTTCATTGTGAGCTTTTTAATGATATATCATAATTGATACTTATTTTCAATGGTTCCAAAGTATAAAGTAATTTATACTTTGGAACCATTTTCATTAATTAAAATTTTAAAATTTAAATTAAAGAAACATCTGGGATCTTACAAGAAAAAGGCACATTGGTTCGAATCGGGCTTCATCTCCTTATTTTTTTTTAACTTTTTTTATATAAATATACATATATTTAACATCCAGTACCACCGGTAGGCATTGCTTCAGAGGATGAGATGAGTGAACATTTTTTTAGCGTTTTTAATGCTATGCCTGACGAAGATTCAAATCTAGGATCTCCGGATAAAAGGCCGAGGCGCTATTCGCGCCACGGAAGCCGGGTTTTAAATATATTGATTTATTAACTAATCTCTGATTGTAAAAAAAATTTATAATAAAAAAAGAAAAAAAGAGGTTAT
>JAAAKQ030078336.1:0-33818 GCA_010016005.3 Zanna intricata | reverse complement strand
GGTCGACCACTCCTGAGAAAGTGTGGTTAATTGAAACCCAACCACCAAAGAACACCGGTATCCACGATCTAGTATTCTAATCCGTATAAAAATTTTTATCTTTATTAGGATTTGAACCTTAGAACTCTCGACTTCAAAATTAGCTGATTTGCGATGTCGCGTTATCCACTAGACCAACCCGGTGGGTATCGGTTCGAATCCGACTTCATATACATATCTTTTTTTTTTAAATTTAAATATATTGATTTGTCAATAATTATTAACCTGTGATTGTAAAAATTTTTGGATTAAAATGAAAAGGATATTAAATTATATTTTTCTTATAACTTCTGATTTTTCAATCAAACATATATTTTTTTGTAAATTGTATTTTTGTATATTGTATTTTTTTGTATTGTTATTTAATTATTATTTATTGTTAAAATTTCGTTTACAATTAGAGGTTAATGATTATTAATAAATCAACATGATTAAATTTAAAAAAAAAAAGAAAAAACTAGCCAGTCGCGGGACTGGCCAACAGAATTGAATGCCGGCCTCCGTGGCTGAGTGGTAGCGTCTCAGCCTTTTATCCGGAGGTCCCGGGTTCGAATCCCGGTCAGGCATGGCATTTTTCACACACGCTACAATTTATTCATTCCATCCTCTGAAGATATACCTTAACGGTGGTTCCGGAGGTTAAACAAAAACAAAGAAAAAAAAAAACAGAAGTGAAAAAGTAAAACAATAAGTACTGATCACTGGTAAATAATTATATTTGATTCTTTTGTATACGATTATTCATTTAAAAGGACTTTATAGACTACTTAAGAAACCTATTTATAATATAGTGTAATGGTTAATTAAATAATTTGATAAAAATTAAATTGGTTTTCTTTATTAAATAAATGTTAGAAACATTTTAATAAGTAATTATAATATTATTCTATTTCTATAATTTTATATTATTTGTACTATCATTATCTTCTAAAATTTCTTTATTATTTACATTATTTGTATTATCATAATAAGCGTATATGGCTTTTTTTTTGTAACCTCTCGATTAGCGTATACTGTGAGTGTGTATATATATATCTGTATATATAGCATTATTCTTTAACTCCCGAATGGCTCATAATATTTTTAACTTCCGAGTTGCGTATATTAAAAGTATATATATTTATACAAAATTAAATTTAATAGTACAACAATGATTATACATATTTATATAATTATGCTATTCGATTTTACCTCCCGAATGGCGTATAATAATTTTGCTATTAAATTTGGCATTCTTTTTTATCTTCCGTATGTCGCATAATATTTTTTAATTTAAATTCTTTTTTTTTAACACCCGAGTTGCATATACTATGAGTATATATATTTATACATTTTTACCCGAATTGGGCATTTTTATTAACTCTTGATATATTTTCTTACGCATTAAATTGATATATATTTATTTTGAATTACGCGGGCAAGAATGTAAAATGTTTGAATGTTCCAAAATAATGGAGAAAAAGATAAAGATTGAGAGATAGAAAAAAGAGAGCTTTAACTGAGGAAGAAAATATCACCTCTACGGTATTATACATTACATACATTCATATACTTTATGATTTAAAAAAATAAAAATTATGTATATACATAAAATACATATAAAAATAAATATTTTATATATACATATATATGTTAGTGTGTGTGCGTTTGTGTGTACATTTAAATTTTTTAAATAATATTTTTAATATATTTACTATTTTTTTCTTTATTCTTCACAAGTATTTTGCTAGTTAAACACTTCAAAACATTTAGGTGTACACAACCGTATATACAAAGCAACGGGGCCAGGATAACTACAACAGTCTTTCTATACTGTATTAATGTGTACGTATGTGCGTACTGGTATACAGAGAGATAAAGAGCGGAGGAAAGAAGAAGAAGAGGAATAAACGTCTTTATTTACTGTATATTGATGTAAACGTATATGCGCATATCCGTAAGTATACAAAAAGACAGAAAGAAAAATAAGATAATCGGGAATCATCGATGTTTTTTTTTTCCCACCTCTCATTCTATATATATTATACGCATATATATATATATATATAAAATCTCGCTTCATGTCTTTCTCTCCTATGTATATATATATATATATGCTTAGCGCCTCTTGATAATGTTTGAATACGAATTAGTTTTTTCTCCATGCAAAAGTCTATCACATAAGTGTCCGGCACAACGCACCAAAAAAGTTTTCACTCCAAAAAAAGGTTAAAAAAGTATATGTATATGAAGTCAGATTCGAACCCATATGTCTTTCCGTTATATCCCAACTATTTCATGAATTAAAATTTTATTTGTCTATAACTCTGAAATCAATATAAATAAATACCACTTCTGATAATATATCATCGAAGAGCCCTCAACGAGGGCTCAAGAGGGATTATTACTCCAGTTAAGAAAAAATTAAGAAAAATCTATATATTTTGGATTTTGGGCTTTTTTGGCCATTTTTGGTCCAATTGATTGCATTCAAAAGGTGAGGCGCACCACTAGATGTTATAACAGTCCTAAATACAAACTTTCAACATTCTACGGCTAATAGTTTTGCGTTATGCGAGATACATAAATACATATAATGTACGTACATGGTCACGCCGAAACTATCAAAATGGATTTCAGGGATGGTCAAATAAATATTTCCGTTGAAATCTTAAAACCGAATTTTTTCGCGATTACAATACTTCCTTTATATCTTTATTTTAAATATAAAAGTTTATCATTCATTGTAGAGTGGCTTTTTACTTCTGAAATGAATACTGATGTACGTTTTACGTAATTGATAACATCTAAATGTTTTCTATGAAATAATTTCTTTTGGATCTTGTAAAAGTTACAATAAAATGTTTTTATTGTCTTGAAGAAAAAAGAATTAAGATTATTCCATTCAAAAGTCGATGCTACTCTATGAAGAACATTGTTTTTATAACAATGATCGCCATGAAAAGCAAGAGCGAAGTGGAAGTTGAGAGAGAGGTGAGGAGAGGCAATGTTTATTGCATATAAGAGAGGGCAATAACTTGAAGCTGAAGTAATCGTGAGCTTCCCGAGGGACGTTCTGAAATACGCAGACGATGTGTTGTAAACCAGCAGAGGTGTGCGGGAATCTAACAAGCCTGCAACAAGCATTCTCTTCTCCCTCATCTCAAACCACACACACTAACGCACAGCTAACAACACATATGCATCCTTCCCTCTCCTTCAACTACCCATACCATGTTGCAACACTTTTTGGCAACCTACAGTTTTATATATATATATATATATATATATATACATTTTTTTTGTAATCTCGTAAAATACCGCATCGTAATCCTTTCTGGCAAAGCCCTTTGTATTTCATTCAACAGCCATCCTCGGCGGATACAACTCTTTCCTTTCTTGATTACCTCTCCAAAATGTCCCTAATGCCAACAAAAATCCTTTTTATGTTCAACGCCCTATTCCAGATTTCATTATTCTTAAACAAGTTTAAGTTAAAGATTTCAAAACAATTTATTTAAATGATGCTTTAAATTTTGGATTCTGTTAGCAGACCATACTTCTAATGTAAATTTTGTTTATCTAAGGAATATGAATAATAAATCTATCTACGATTCTACGGTTTTGGTAATAACACGATTTTTAATATTACATATTATAAAAGAATATTGATAAAATATCTCTGAGAAATTGGAATATAGCACTGATACACATACAAGCATTTTCACCACCATTCTTTTTTTTTGTTTACAGTCGTTTGATGCAGCTCTTAAATATTCTCTATCGACTGGCAGTCGTTTTATTTCGGTATACCTCCTATATGCTACATCCCTAAAAATTTGTATTACATATTCTAAATGTTGTCTGCCTGCACAATTTTTCCGATCTAACTGCCCCTGCAAAATCAATCGTCTATTCCAGGATGCCCTAATATGTGGGCTACTAATCTGTCTCTTCTTTTGACTATATTTTTCTAAATATTTCTTTTTTTGTAAATTTACTATAATACCTCTTTATTTGTCATTTTATCCACCAACCTGCTTTTTAAAATTCTCTTATAACACCACATTTCAAAAACTTCAAATCTTTTCTTTTCAGTTACTCCGATCGTCCAAGTTTCACTTCCGTATAAAGTTACGCTCCAAATACATAATTTCAAAAATATTTTCCTGATGTTTAAATTAATTTTTGGTGTAAAAAAATTATGTTTATAACTGAAAGCTCGTTTCACCTGTGCTATTCGTCATTTTATATCACCCCTGCTTTGTCCATCATCAGTAATTCTACTTCCCAAATAACAAAAATTCTTCTACCTCCGTAATTATTCATCTTCCTATTTTTATAATCAGTGGTCAATCTACATAATTTCTACTACGTGCCATTACTTTCGTTTATGTATCTTGTTCATTTTCATTGGGTAGTTCTTGCGTAGGACTCTCCATCCATGCCAGTCATTATTTCATCTATATATGTTTTACTCTCAGATAGAATTACTGTGTTATCAGTAAATCCTAGTTTGCTAGTTCTCAGTAAAGATTAAAAAGTAACGGTGATAGGGAACATTTTTGTTGGACTCCCTTTTTTATTACGGCTTCTTTCTTATGTTCTTCGAATATTACTGTAGCAGTTTCGTTTATGTAATCGTTACCGATTTTTCTTCTGTCTTTATACTTGAACCCTAAATTTTTTTCAAATGCTGAACGTTTTTTTCCAGTCTATGTTATCAAATGCCTTTTGTAAAAGCTATAAATACCATGAACGAGTATGTTGGTTTTTCCTTTAATCTTCCTTCAATTATTTATCTCAACATAAACTTGCTTCCCTTGTCCCTATATTTGTCCTGAAACCTAATTGGTCTTCTCCTAACACTTCTTCCAGTCTCCTTTCAATTATTCTGTATAGAATGTTTGTTAAGATTTTTGATGCGTGAGCAGTTATGCTAATTGTTCTGTGTACTTCACATTTATCTGCTCTTACTTTCTTTGATATCGAGACCATAACACTCTTTTTGAAGTCTGACGGAATTTCCCCTTTTTCGTAAAATTTACACAACTGTTTGTATCTATCGCTTCCTTACCTATACTGCGCAGTAATTCTGCAGGTATCCCATCTATCCCAGGAGCCTTTCTGTCATTCAAATCTTTTAATGCTTTATTAAATCTAGATCTCAGTATCGTATCTCCCTTTTCATCCTCTTCAACTTCCTCTTCTTCGTCTCTAATACCAGTTTCTGATTCATTTCCTGTAAATAACTCTTCAATGTATTCCACCCACCTGTCAACCTTTTCTATCGTATTATAATGTGAACTATCTTTATTTATCACATTATTAGATTTTAATCTATTTACCTCAAAATTCTTCTTAACTTTCCTGTATGCGCCATCTATTTTACCAATGACCATTTCTCTTTCCACTTCCGGATACTTTTCTTTAATCCACTTTCCTTCCGCTAATTTTCACTTCCTGTTTATAGTATATCTTAGTTGTCGATAGCTCTGTTTACCTTCTTCATCACTGCCATTCTTATACTTTCTACGTTCACCTACCAGCTATCCTCTGATATCCAACATTTTCTACCAGTTCTCTTTGTTCTGCCTTACTTCGCTTCTGCTAATTTAAGAATTTCCTTTATACCATTCTCCCAATCTTCTTCTATATTTTATAACCTGTCATTTTTACTCAGACCTCTTGTGATATCCTCCAAAAATCTTCTTTACATCCACTTTCTCAAGCTTCTCTAAATTCCAGTAATTCATCTGCCATCTTTGCTTCAGTTTTTTAAGCCCAATCCACCTTTCATTATCACAAAACTATAATCGCTATCAATGTCTGCTCTAGGATATGCTTTGAAGTCCAGGAATTCATTTCTAAATCTTTGTTTAACCGTGATATAATCAATCTGATACCTTGCAGTATCAGATAGATAACTGGGTGTTATAACTAGGTGTTTAAACTGGGTTTTGGCAATTAGTAATTATATTTCATGTCAAACTTAGTTAGTAGGTCCTCTATTTCATTCCTTTTGTTTAGCCATTATTAATCCATAATATTTCCTTTACACAATATTTTTTCAACTCTACCTCATCATCATCATTGGCACTTGTAGGCATATAGACGTTAACAATCGCTATCGGCTTAGGTTTTGAATTTATCCTTATTACAATTATTCTATCACTAAGCTATTTGAAATACTGTAATCTCTTCCCTATCTTCTTATTCATCATGAAACCTACTCCTTTTTTTTTTCTTTTTTTTATGATGAGTTGCGAAGGAATGCATTTCCACACTCCCCGTTGCGTTGGACTCCGAACTAAAAAGCCAGCAAACTAAAAAGCCTGGCTGAGTGACTAAGCAGACTTCACAGCCTGCCCCCTACCGACTAAACCTCCCTCACCACTTTTCTCCGCCCCAAGACTGGACCCGCAATAAAGCATAAACGCAGTCTCGGGGGGATTTTCTGGAATCTTCTATCTTCTATTGTAGATGTTATCAACACTCATCTTCTCGACATACCTGAAACAGGTATGTCGTTTTAAGAAAAAACGCACTCACCCATATAACCTCAACAATTCACTCAGCATGCGAACCTGTGGTATGTGTATGTGTGAATATATCTGTCAGTGTGAGTTCACGTCTCGGGCTCCAGAGTCCCCCTGCATCATCATTGCCCACTCCCAGCAATTGGCAAATGATGACTCAGTAGAAAGCTATCCTTCCCCCTGACTCCTTCGTGTCTGTGTATACGCCCCCCACCCCAGCCATAGAGGGAAACGATGACGATACTGCGGAACATACTTTTATTTATTGTGATCCAACGATCACAATAAATAAAAGTATGTTCCGCAGTATCTAATTCTACACAATATAGGCAACTGAGCCATTGATTCCTGTGGAAACGGCATAAATACTCATTAAAGTTCCCATGGCCAGTGAGGAACTGGGACAAGTAGAAGTCCACATCCCCATGTCTCCTCCCCAGCCAGGGACTCAATTCCGGGATCAACCGTCTTGTCCAGGCTGCATGAAACCAACTCCTACCTGTCCTTTATTTAACGGTGAGTTAATTATTTTAAAATAGCCTGACCAAAAATAGTTTACATTTTCCTCTTCCCATCGAACCTCGCTAATTCCTCTTACATTTACGTTAAACCTATCCATTTCCCTCTTTAAATTTCCTAACCACCAATCTTTCTTAGACTTCTAATATTCCATGCTCTAATTTGTAGAATGTTAATTTTTAAAATTTCTGTTGACCCCTTCCTTAGTAGTCCCCACCTGGAAATCCAAACGGGAGACTAGTTCATCTTCAGACTATTTTACCAAGGAAGGCGCTTCTATCTTTGTTACATGAAAATGCACAAAGCTACAATTTCTTAGAAAAAAGCCGCAGTAGTTTTCCATTGCTTTCAGCTGCCCAGTAATCAGAAGACTTAGTGATGTTGATATGGCCGTTTAAGTCTTCCTGACCTACACCCTTAGCAACATTTAAAAAAATCGTTCATTTTAATCGATTGAAGAGAAGTAATTTTCAAGAGAAAAATAGATCTGTTTTTTTTTTTAACTTTATTTATCAATTCTATATTGAATTTACAGTTAAATTTAGTACACAGAAGATTTTTTTATTCTGCATAAAGAATTCTTTTTCACCCTTCTGTTCTTCTTCTTATTCTTATTCTTCTTTTTTTGTAACTACTTTAAATAAGGACCAGCACGTTGCACGAATCAAGTATGATTAAAAAAAAACTTAGGTGTACATTAGTTACGTATAATTAAAGATATGGTATTAATTGTAAAAGGGTGAGGTAGCTGAAACTAATATAAAAGAATTTTCTTCTTTTTTTTTTTTTTTGTAACAAACAGGTTTCATTTTAGAAATCATATTAATTTTCTTTAAAAAATAAAATAATTTTTAAATTAGAAAATTCAAAATTATGTGAAATAAGAATATCATGTTTATTGTTAACACTTAACCACAATTTTATGAAAACTCCGAAAAGTTTTTTTTTTTAATTTAATTTCTAAGAAACAATTTTTTTGCCCAAAATATAAAAAAAAAACTTTAAAAATTCAAGGGTTGGTTTAGTGGTGGACTCGTCATCGCAAATAAGCTGATTTCGAAGTCGAGAATCCTAAGGTTCAAATCTTAGTAAAGGCTTTACTTTTATACGGATTTGAATATTAGATCGTAGATATTGGTGTTCTTCGTTGGTTGGGTTTCAATTAATTACATTTCTCAGGAGTAATCGACCTGAGTCGGTTCCAGATTACATGTTTACCGGTACATTACACCTACGATGCACTCACTACATCTGCTGTTATGTCAGGCCTGGTAAAGTGATTGCAATAATTGATTTTGCACATACAAAAAACACACACACACACACACACGCTCGCTCGCGCACTCACGCGCACGCACACACTATACTATATATATATTTATACATATAAAAATGAATGTTTGTCTGTCTGTATGTCTCGTATGTCTTCTAAACCGTTCATCCGATGGCGATGAAACTTTGGGAAATGGTTGGACGCAGACCAGAGAAGGTTTCTGAATTAGTTTGAGGTATTTGGAAAAATTGCATTTATGATCTGATTTGGCTCATATTCGGAATATATATTAGTTACGTGAAAATAAATATTTTTGCGAAAAATGGACCCGCTAGATGGCGCTGGGATTGAGATATTATATGTTATTTATTTACCGATTTTACTCATATTCAGAATATGTATTAGTTATATTCAGAATGTATGTTACTACGTGGCACCTGTGTCGAGATAATTACGAAACAAACAAATACACAAACAGACTTTCTTATTCTATATGTATATATAAAAGGCAATATTCCTATATTTGTCCGCTATAGATAAAGAACTACTGGACCGATTTAAGCGCGGATTTTTAAAAAATGGTCCGTGTTGTCCGGAGAAAGTTTATAGTTGAAATTCTCGATCTTACCAGTAGAAAGAAAGTTAGGGGTATTTTGAACTGATTACTGTGTTTAGAGAGTAGTATGAATTAAATCCGATTTATAAAGAGAAAGGTTAAATTCTGTGAAGTTTCGTAATGTTCAGTATTGATTGTGATGATTCTGCAGTTATTTCAAACTTTCAATTGTTCATTTAATTTATATATATACTCAAATCCAGCAATAGCGAAGCATTGCCGGATCGCTAGTATATATATATATACGTTGAATAATATGATAATCAAATAAAATTTGTGCTCATAATTAATGACAAAAAAAAAGTTAATTACAATTTCTTATTTTTTTAAAACGTTAAAAGAAAATAAAAAGAAAGTTTGCTTTCTAAAAAAAAAAAAAATCAGTATTCATTTTTTTACAAATATGTTAAATTATCCTTTGAAAAGAAGGAACACATTCCAACTCTAGTGGCCGGAATTTGAACCATATCCGATGTAAAATAAAGAAAGTCGTAGTCATTTTCAGAAGTTTGTTAAATATATATCCGTAAAAAATAAAAATAAAAATCATTCATATTGTTGAATAACTTAGCATAGCTGCACTTATAATGATGTATTTATAATGACTTTACGATAGAGAATTACAAGAAACATATTTAAAAAAAGGGAAACACTAAATAGCTTACAAATAAAAACAGAAATAAATGATTACGTGTTATAATAATTCCTAACATTTATTTCTAGATTAGGAAATCGTAATGGTGTTCTAAATTAAATGTGGTAAGTAAAAGCAAGACAGGACAATTACTGATGGAGGAAAATAATGGAATCACTTATTATCGGATAAAGATATTTTTGACTAATTAAAATATAATGATAATGAATAAAAACTGAAGCGTAAATAAAATAAATCATAAGCAACTACTCTGCCGGCCTCCATGGCGCGAGTGGTAGCGTCTCGGCTTTTCATCCGGAGGCATGACATTTTTCACACACGCAACAATTCATTCATCTCATCCTCTGATGATATAACTTAACAGTGGTTCCGGAGGTTAAACAAACAAAAAAAAAAAAGCAACTACCCTGGAGGTCCTAGGTTCAAATCCCGGACAGGCATGGCACTTTTCATACGCTACAAGAGTATTTGTCTTTTTCCTTTTGGGCTAAATGATCACAGCATTCGATGCTAACGCATCTCATTAAAAAAAAAAACCTATAAATAAAGAGAAGAAGTAATACATTTTTTTAAATAAAATTAAATTTTAACTTAAATAAAATTTTTTAACTATCTGTAGTATTATTTTTAGCCCAGTTAACGAATTCTATTAGAATATTTATAGAATTATACATCTACAACAAAAATATTTGCATGTGTGGTCAATATTTTATTTTTTATTTCATAAAATTCTTTCTGATCTTCAGGAATTCAGGGTAACATATTTCTAAATGAATTTTGTGATCCATGCAGTGAGATGTGTTGTTTATTCACAGCTCTTGTTTTACAACTTATTATTTTAACGTTTTTATTCTTACGAAAGGTTTTTAAAATTAGGCCGAAGGTTTTTATATCTGAAATGCAAACTAATGTTTCTAATGAGATACATGTTAATGTTAGTTATTAATGGTTATGTTATTTCAAAATTTTTATTTTATTTACCTTCTATTCCACAAATCTTTTACAGACTCTGAAATAAATGCAAAAGAATCTGAAGAGGCAATTTTCAGTTCATTAATGTGTCTGCAAACTTGTAGTCGACGAACGACGCTTTTAATGAAGAAGAGTAGTTAAGATGAATCTACTAAATTATTATTTAACCAGTTATTCAGATGAAAATTTTCTTTTGTATCTTTTTATGAAAAGTTACCTGAGCAACTATTTTATATTATTCACTACAGTGAAATTTAAATGTGAAAATTTTCTTACTTTTCAGGTTATTGATTAAATATGAATATAATTCTCTTAGATATAATTAAGAAAGAAAAAAGTTCACTTTACATTATTTTTAAAACTCCATAAATATATTATATATATGTCAAGCAGATATTTTTAAAGTCACTCTCTTTTTCTGTGTAAAATATTACGAAAGTTTTCAAAAAATATATAATATATACACTGTAAAAAGTTATTTACATTAGTTTGATATTATTGTATGTTTGTTAGTTAATTGACAAATGCAAAAAAATAGATTAAAATAGATTAGAAATATTTAAAAGATTTTTTGCCCTCGCTTTCTTTAGAAATTCTTAGAATTCTATTTAATTTTTTTTTTTGAGATTTAGTGCGCTGAAGAACTTTTATTTTTGGAAATACTATTATAAAACCTCACTACTATTATGAAATCCTCATCCCGTTATTTGAGTCAAATTCGACGAGAAAAAAAAATTTTAAAGTATTTGATGTTTAATAAAACTGTATTAATGAAATAAAAAAGGGTGAGATGACTATAATTAATATGAAATAATTGGCCGGCCTCTGTGGCACACTGGTAGCGTCTCGGCCTTTCATCCGGAGGTCCCGGGTTCGAATCCCGGCCAGGCATGACATTTTTCACGCACGCTACAAATTCATTCATCTCATCATCTGAAGATATACCTTAATGGTGGTTCCGGAGGTTAAAAAAAAAAAAAAATATATTAATTATTTTTCTTTTAATATACGATTAAATAAAGGTTAAAAAGTATTGTTAACAACAGAACCCTTTCTTAAAGTTAAGAAATTATTCATAAGAAAGTAGCCAATATATATTAAAAAAAAAAAAAATAGATTTCTATTTTATTATATTTTGAGAATTAAAGGTTAAAGTGTTGTGACTGAAAGAGCTAAAATTTAATTTTTATCCATTAAGTGATAGCAAATTCTCAAAATAATGCTACATAATAGCAGAAAATATATGCCTGGAAATTAATATTAAATTTCAATATACTTTTTAAAATTAGTTACTCAGTTTTATATATTTTTTAAATTTCCATTAATGATAAAGATAAACGAGATTAAATTTTTAAAATCTTCAGCAAGAATTTTAGAATAGTTAAAAACATAGAATAAATTTACATATAGATTATAATAATGAAATAAGAAAAAAACAAATAACAATAACGAAAGAAAAAATTATATTACTAACCATCAACTAATACGCAGTCAAACCATTTAGAGTATTTCAAGTCTGAGGAACCGTTAAATCGGTCTTTTTAGACGTATCATCAATACTTTTTCAACATATGTGGATAGTTTCACTTCCTGTGAGTTTTGGACGTATTGTCCTTAAAAATGTACAACTTAGATTCAGATAGCATTTTTTAACTAAAAAAAAATTTTTTGATACACAAATCTCTTGTCTTCATTCTTGTTTTCTTCAAACGTTTCATATAACATCTTTAATTTTTAATTTTCTTTCATTTTAATTTTTTGTTTTAATACTTTTTCCTTTTTAACCATAAAATAAAAAGCCATTTAAATTAGCCATTTTTTCTCTTACACTGGATCTGCCCAATCAATTTCAGCAAGCCTTTGTAGCCAGTTTTAGTTGGAGGGAGTGTTTTTTTTTTTATCTTCTCAAGAATGTCATGGACATAATGACCACTGACATTATCTAACGCCAGAGTAATCTAACTATAATCTTGCCTGCCCTGCTTAATCAACCGTCTCCCACTAACTTGGCAAGATACTGTAAAAAACTCAATTTGAAAACTAACTGTTAAAAGTATAATGATAGGTACACTTTGATCCGTTTGTATTTTTTAATCATAAAATTAATAACTTATAAGTTTGATTTTTTATATATTGGTAGACTATTGCAAAACAAGTTTCAGAAGGCATAATGGCATCACTAATATTAGTCTAAATAAAAAAATTATCTTCTCATCTATGAATTATTGCAATATAAATAGTATGTTTGATAAGGTAAAACCCAGTTATAATCACTATCACTATCAGTTATAATCACTTCATCTCTTAATCAGATTTTTCGAAACATATTTAGTAGAACCAACTTCCATATACATGGCGCAATCCTAAATATCGTAACTTTAGATTTAAACTTCCCAACAGTACAAAGAAAAATATTTTGACATACATATCCCTAGGTAAACTGCAAGATAGTACAAAACATTTGTTGATATAAAATTTTTTTATACAAAGGATTTTAAATACTCGGGTTTCCCTTTTCCAATAGAAACTCCATTTCTTCATTGTAATAAAACAAACCCAAGAATTGACGGAGTCCAGTACTATTACATTTACGATAAAGTTAATATTAATTTTTCTTATTCATTGTCTATAATAGGAACTTAAAATCAACAAAAAAAAACTATTGTTCATTTTAGATACCATTACAGAATTCCCCAACGAGAAACCTTATTGTTTAAGACTTTGGGAGTTGGCGTCTCCACTAGCCTAGATTCTGCAGCTTTTCTTCACACTATACAAAGATCTGCAGAACACTTATGCTACATACATACATTACAAAGAACACTACACAAATTACAACATATACCCATGCACAACTGCACAACATTCTACACTATTTCTTTTTTTACTTACAACTCTGTGGTGTTGCGAAATCTTACGAAACGGAACCTTAACCCAAAATGGAAACTATCGTGCCGATGGGTGGATGCCTTTACGTAGTGAGTCTTTAAAGATGTCCTGAGCATCTGTACGAACCCAGTTGTATTTAGTTCTAGCTCCTATTCGCGTGCGCTTGATAGAGTGATCTGTTATATAACCGGTATTAGTAAGAACTATATGGAAATTCTAAATAAACCCCAAGAAACTCCTATGATTATTAATGGTCTATCTGACAAAACCACCACCCGAAGTCAAATGAAAATATCTCACTCAGCATTTTCTGAAGAGGATAAAAATGCTGTTGATGAGAATATACAAACTGTTAACGTATCCTGTCCACAGAATAAGAACGTAAAATTCGTTGTTCTTAAACACAATCAAAAAGGAGACTTCCTTTAAAAGGTCTCATCTTTCTTGAGCAATAAAGATATTACAGGCTCAAGTGGTTCACCTAAAAATGTCGGAGAATTGAAGGATGGCACGATGCTTGTAGAGACAATTAGTGACGAATAGAGCTGATCACTATTGCGTCTCACGAACATAGATAGTATTAATATAAAAGCGGTATGCTACAAATCCTTGAATACCAGCCGAGGAGTAATCTTTTGACGGAAGCTTTTCGAGATAAATCTCGGAACCTTTTCGAAATACTTCCTCGGCAGTGAGAATACAGAACTTTGGTTCCAAGGTCTTCTTAAAGTGAGATGAATTATGAGACATTAGAGAGGAATAGAGGAATCTATTCCCTCTCTTATATCGACGGTTAACCTTTCAAACACCACCGGAGAAAATAACAATGAGTTACATATCTATTCGAGTGCAACCATTCATTGCCAATTCCAGGCAATATTTCCAGTGTCAAAGTATGGCCACACAACTTCTTGCTCGAACAAATGTATTATGTACTCGAAGCGGTAAAGAAGGCTCTCTGAATGTGATTCAGAATCAGAATGCCAGAAGGAAGAAAAATCTGTTAACTGTGGAGGATCATATTCAGTTCGCTCACGATACTGTGCAGATTTTATAGAAGAGAGACAATTCTAAAAATTTTTACTGACCAGAAGCTTTCTTTTCCGGCCAAAGCGTATAAGAAGATGTTAAAATCCCGGAATCTGGTAAAAGCAGATATAATTTTTGCAGTCCTACATCAAAGCAAACTTGCACAAATGCTGGTAATTCACAATACGGATCTTGCACTGATCTGAACCAGCTTATTTAGTTGCTATCTGATCAGGTCTCGCTCAAAGCTATTATTTTAGAATTAAGTTATAGTTCAAACAAGAAAGGTAGCTCTGGTAAAAAGACTACGAATTATGTACTCAAAATCACTTCAGCTAGTACACCACTAAATAAAACTTCTAAGTTACTACCAAGATCGCAATTAAGGGATCTGCATTGCGACCTTGGTCATCGCAATCATCATCTGGAACGGTATCTTCAGTCTCCCAGCCAGCAAAACCCCCACCATCATCACTAGGTCTCTTCGAGGATGAGCCCGATGTAGCGCTCAAAGAAGCACAACATTTTTAAAAAAATCATTAATAAAAACCGCATCGTATTTGATAAGTAATCTGCACACAGTTTTAATATATGAAATATTTTTCCTATGGATACGAATATTATTCATTAGAATATCTGCGATTCTCGTTGTTGTTGTTGTGAGAATATTGAAATCCCAATAAAGGAAGGAAATTTTTTGATACTGTGTCTGCAGGAGATTCACCTTAGTTCCCAGGATGATGTACCTGATGAGTTGGAAAATGAATGGGATGCCAACATGAACGACAAACTTGCCCTATAAAGAACACTATATCACTCTGGAGCTCTTCATGTAGAATTAGCCGTCGATAGGAAGTTATTATCTGCCTTTTGCAAGTAGGGTACACTAGGCTTATTCATGGATATCTGATGATGCGAACAGATGAACCAGAATCTCGTTGTGACTGCCGACTGACAGGGCATCACATTCTTGTGGATTGTATCTGAAATGCGGTATGAAGTCGCGATTTTCAAATTGGTGTTAACATTCCAAATGTTCTAGGGAATAGTGAGGTAATGCTATCTTTGTCTTGCGATTTCGTAGGGCCGTCCGTTTACATTAAAATATA
The DNA here is from genome assembly GCA_010016005.3 of Zanna intricata. Classification (NCBI taxonomy): domain Eukaryota; kingdom Metazoa; phylum Arthropoda; class Insecta; order Hemiptera; family Fulgoridae; genus Zanna; species Zanna intricata. The sequence continues at coordinate 18,199 of JAAAKQ030078336.1, read as the reverse complement.
TAAATTTCTGTAGTATATTCCAAATACTCATACCATTTGCTGTATTGTAGATTACGATATTTTTTTTTTGTTCAAATATATAAAGTGATACATCTGTGTTATTTCGCTTTTATTATGCGTTACAGGCTCTTCAATTTGAAGAAATATTTTTTCATGTGCGGATTTTTATTTTTTAATTAATCTTTAACTGTAAAATTTTTCCGGGCGATAATAAAACGAAAGTGCTTTTCGTCCAGAATATACCAAAAAACATCACATAATTTTTTATCCTAATTCATGTATTGCATTTGAAAATGTGCATGACTCAAATGCAATTATAATTTTTACGCTATAGGTAATACATAAAACAGAATACGCTAATAGACACGGATCTTAGCCCCTATTCTCTTACTCCTGTGTATAGAAAAAAATAAAATATACATGGTTTAAGTTACATATTTTTATATCAATTTAAAAAAAAATTTAAAAAAAACACAAACCATAATAATAAAAAGTAATTAATCATAGTTACCCTCTTATAATCATATTTGTATTTATATCATCAAATATCTATAATCTTAAACGCATACCTGCAACAAAATAAAAACAAAAAACAATCTTTATTAAAATCAATAATACTTCATTTCTACTCATTTTTAAAATTACAATTATGTTATAAATTACTAGCAGAACCATTTATTCAATAGCTATTTTTATAAACACTGCTTCCTGGGATAAAAAAACAGTTGATAATAATCACTAAATAATTATAATCAACAAAATTTATATCAATTCTACAAGATTTGATGAAATAAAATCTTATCTTATCTAAATAAAATCTTATCTTTAGATAAAAATTTTATCTAAAATTGAATAAATATCCTATTTTTTATCCATTGTCTGAAAACTGTAGGAAAATATTATATATATGGATTCTTATTCAAGAGATAATTTTTTCTTAAACAATTTAATTACTTTTTATCGAAAATAGTTTCATATAGGCATCTTATTTATTTAAAAAAAATTAAATTAATAATATATTCAAATAAAAAATATATTATTTATAGTAGTGCGTTGTGTTGAACATTTCGATTTTATTGTATATGTAATTTTTATTATGTACACAAACACACACAAAATAAAAACTGAAACCAGTAAATAAATATATCTTAAAAAGATGAAATACACTCAAAAACATTTTTCAGATTGCATAAATACATTACGTAAATGAAGTGGGTGTTGCAGAAAATGAAATGGATACCAGCGATGTAAACTGTGTAACTGGTTTAGTCAATCTTGGTAAGTGGTCTTGTCGTGTGTAAAATTACACCACGTAACATCTGAATATATGTAGTATTTGTTTATTTTTACAGGTTACTTAATTTGATTGAATAAAAATATTCATAAACACGCTTCTCGTGATATAAAAATTCTAATTGTATATCATAGATATAAAAAACAACTATGGAGTCAATAAATGTAATTACTTGTATGAGGACATGATACTTTAATTTTTTACCGGTATAATATTAGTTGTTTATTTACATATATCACTGCCCACGTATGCATATATACATATATACACACATAATATATATATATTCGTTTAATATAACATAAAGCCTAATAAAATTAGTTTCTTATATTAATGTAACATTGGAAATAAATATGCTGCACAATAGCTATAATATATATTAAAGAAAATCCTGAGTAGGTAAAATTTTAAAGATTTTTTTGCTAAATGCTTTTGAAAGATTAATGTATAAATATTTGAAAGCATTTTCTTAGGACTTAAATATTTTAAACCACAAACGTAATAAGGAAAAATGCATTATAAAACCTAAAATTAGCATATACATTGCTTAAATAGCAAGTAATCGGTATGAATCTTACAAGGAAAATTCAAAAGAGAAATGATTTTCCGTTGCTTTTTACGCTGAATTTTTTTTTATTATAAAATTAGAAAAGAAGTACAAAAATTTAAAAGATAAGATAAGAGCAATTGAAATTTTTTCTTTTTAAAAAATGACTTAAGTATAATTCCAAAAAAAATTTTTAAAACCAGCTATTAAAAACAAAATGACTATCATTTCAGTTAGGATTGTTCTTTTGGTTAAAATTTCATGTCAAAAACACGTTAAAGTGATCTGTCACAACCCTATCTCTTTACAATTAAAATAGGTGAATTGCCCCAATAAGACTCTTCTGAGGGCTTAGGGTTTAGTGGTCTCATATCGAAAAATATAAAGATTTAGGATAGGAAAATACGCCAAAATTTAATTTTTTTACGCTGAACTACTTAATAATTAGTTAATATATTCCATACTTTATTAATTATTTTATTTATTATCTATTGCATTCATTTAAAACGGCAGAAGGAACTCTAAGATATAGGTATTTTAAACAGTAATTGATGTAATCACTTAAAAATTAACAACCTTAACTGTTTAACGCTCAATTGATAAAAAATGTATTTTTTAGAATGGATAAACAGGCTACTAATTTTAAAAAGTGTCATTCAAACATTCCCATTTATTACACAAAGTGTAAACGTGTAACTAATTCGGATAACGATAGTTTTTTAAAGATATTTTATCGTGTGAACGATAGAAATTTTATTATGAATTATTACGCAAAGCAGGTAAAAAAAAAAAAAAAATTGGGCCGACCTGCCATGCCAGATTTACGGGATTTACGGGCGTAAATACCACCGGATTATAGTTTATAGGCGGTAAGGTCCGTTAGAGGCAAAGAAAACCCCCTGGGTTGCGCAATTGAATGAAGATTCGACTCAAGGGAGCAGGGAAAGAAAGATACGAAAAAGTTTAATTACTTAAAATGGCAGACGAGTGTAAAAGTATATGTATTTTGTTACAAGGGAAGACTGATAGTAGGGAGTAGTGCAAGTTAAAATTGTAGTACTAGAGTTAATTATTCTGTATGGTTTTTCTAAGAACATACATGGTTAATTCCAATTTCCACATATTAACATTTGTAACACTTCCATACGAATCAAATTCGAATGCATAAGAGTCGTTCACTTTGCTTTATCATTCATCTACATTGAATTAGGTCTTATTTTAAAAATATAATAATTTTGCATAACTAGGAAATACAGCTAAGAGCAAATAAAGAAATACACCCAGTATATATTCTGTAAGATCGCAAAGAAAGTCAGTTAGGCTTATTAGGCATGACAATTTTCAAGATGAGAAATCATCAATGAACATAATTTTCAACATATAACACCTATATAAAATGGTGAAATAAATTTAAATTGCCCAACTCATATATTTTATATTCAATTCAATAGTATTAAATTACTTAAAATTTATGTTTATTGTATATATTTAATCATAATAATATAATGAATTATTTATTGTAATTTACTTCATCTTAATAATTCTTGTAATATTAATATTGATTTATAAATTTTTATTTCGCTGTTATTTTATAAAGATTATTTTTCAGATCCATACTTGTTAATTTGCTTTAATGTACGTAAAATTAAGTATCAGTCCAATTATTGTCTGTTAAATCTATCATTCAAATACGCTAAAAATGTTATTTTATTTTTAATGATTTTAAATAATTTCTATGTGTAGTATTGATTATCTTTCATAGCTTCATTCTTTTATCTCTTTTTGAGCGTTTCGGAACTTCTCCATTGTCAAAAACTTATTGCAATGATACTTTAAATTTCTGTTAATCTTTATATATTCTTTTAATTTCCGTCTTATCAATTTCACCTTAATCATGCCTTATCTGATCCATTTAACTGTACCGGATAAGGCATTTAAGTAAACAGAGCAATAATCAAGCCGATATCCTTTTCAAAAAACTCGATTTATTGACAGCAGGAAATAGACAATTAAAATTAAAAGATAAGTATAACCATTAATAACAAATAAGCAAGAAAAAGGCCGGGTAAGGTATGACGTCAAAAATAGGAAGGGTCGTTCACTAATCACAATACAAAGATTAAGAGAGATGTAAAGTATTAGTGCGATAAGTTTTGACAGTGAAGAAGTTACGAAACGCGTCAACAAGAGATAAAGGAATGAAACTAATAAAGTTAAGGAGTACTAAAAAACAAAAGTATTATGATCTTAGTAGAAAATATAATAGTAATTGTTATCTTAAAAAATTTAATTAATTTTTTAGAAAATTTTTTTCGTTGGATAATTTTTGCTAAAATTACTTAATTAGAAACTTTATATTAATAGGTGTAATAGTCTAAATACTAAGGGAACAGATTTTCTACCTTAGTTTATATTTTGTAATACATAATAATGAAAAGTAAATTAACCTTTGAGCCTTTCTAGTTAGATGTAAATTGAACGTAGAATTACAGATGTCAAAATAAGATATAAAAAATTGCAATGCATTAAAGGTAAGCATCTAATAAACAATTGAAATGAGTATATTAGGAAATCATCAGAATAAAAGTTTATACAAGAACTAAAAATGAAAAAACATACACAGATTTCATGTTTTGACTATTGCAGTATACGGTATCCTATTTCTGAAAAGTATGTTATTTTTCTCCTGCCATCGTTCTTCTTATCACTCTTTCGATGTATTCAAAAATTACATGCTGATGGATATGTTTTCCTATTATACTTGAAGCATTGATAATATAGAAGATCTTTTCATAAACCTTAATAAATAATAATAATAACGTATTACGCTTGAAGTTCACTAACATATACATCGAGAAATAAATTGCATAAAAATTAAGTTGGTTAAATAAAATTGTAGAGTATAGTTTTTTTTATACTGTAATCTTAATAACCAGTCATTTAAACAAAAGTCACACGGTGATGCAAAAATTTCCTTCATGTACGTTACAAATAATAAACTGTTAACAACAAGTAAGAACATGCAAGTAATATATAATAAAAATAATAGAATATTTTCTTTGAAAACTACTTATTATGACAAAAGGGCTTAAAATAATAACTGTCCCAAACGAAATTAAATTTAAAAAATATTAATAAAGGGAAAACGAAATAATGAAATTTTATTTTCGACTTTACCTTCTTAAAGTGTAGAAAAGAATAAGGAAGTAATTATACGAACAAACTTTTCAACTGTTTTTTTTTGTACCAAAAAAAAAAGTTGTATTAAAAGTAAGGATTATGAAAATTTACGCCAGATTGTAATAATGCTGGAGATTTATGTTCTCTGCAGCAAAAACTTTTAAAGCTGTGCCTACTCGTTGAAGCCCCTTGGGCCCAGCCCATCTCTATTTCCACTCCACATGCACAGCGTGAATTTTACTGGTTGACTGAATATTTTTACAGTTATTTTATTTTTTTTTTTAATTTTAGATTTCACACAATTTCTTAAAGCTACTATACACTTAATATACCGTTACGCATAAGAATTAATAAACACATATACATATTATGATTAAAAAAAGTTTCATTCATAATATATTTTTGAAGACAAAATTAAGATTGCGATTTTTTTATACATTAAGTTGTTTACTATATACATTTATTATTATGTTTAGATAATTACTATAATGTTTAAACCAATTTCAGATTTTTAAAAAGAAAAAACTTTAATTGACATTTTACATTTTGAGAATTTTTTTCATTACATATAAAAAAATAAATGAATGTTTTATAAGATGTTCAAAATTTTGTAAGTTTGCTTTTATATCTTAAGATAAAATATCAAACATTCTACCGGTGTGTTCTGTTGTATTAGACTGTTGACTGAAGAGGACCACATAGTTCTACCGTCGCCTTAGTAACCGTCTTTTAATCAAACAATCTCAGAATTTCAGAAGTAGCTCACTCTTTGGCTTAACTTAATATTGGTATTCACAATATAAACTATTCAGAAAATCATTTAATTTCATTGTATCAACCAGAAAACCCGACCATGCTGTACAGTGTATGATATCACAGTGACTTAAAGTCTGTAATCAACTAATGAAATGCCCCATTTTATTTTTTATCTTTTTTAATTATTTAAAAAGCTATATATTTTTTTAACTGTAACCTATATTAAAATTAACCTTATATATAAAATAATGGTAAATTCAACATTTCTTTTTATATATAAAAGAAATCCACCATTCATGTTTTGTTATTGGATTACTAATTTTTTTTTTTTTTTTACGATTAATTCACCGTATAAACTTGAAGCTTGTGTATGGGAATATGAAATGAAAATTTTTTAGCGTATGAAAAATGCCAAGCTTGACCAGGATTGGAATCCTAAACCTCCGGATGAAAGGCCGAGACGCTACCACTTCGCTACACAGATCGGCATTACGCTAAAAACAAAAGCATTACCCTACAAACGTGAAATCTCATTTCCGCTTTCATGAACTCAATGAACTGTTGTATTTTATTTTTAAATATCTTTTTATTTTATTATTTTAAACATATCTTTTTTATTTTAAATATATTTTAACATTCTTTGTAACTAAGTATTTTTAAGTAAAAAAACTTAATCTCAATAAAAAAAATAATAATTTCAGTAGAAAACATATAAAAATAAATTTTGTTTGCAATTATTAGAGAAAAAATTTTCAAATTAAAAAACATCTATGAAATTAAAATATTTTCAATTATACAAATTTATTTTGTTTTAATAAAAGTAAAATAAAGAAGATATTTACAAATTCGGTTTACAAATTTTTCTGTGCTTATTAATTTTAATTGATATGGTAATATAATATATATATAAGAATTAGCATTAAAAAAAAAGTTGGTTGGAAAATTTCTAAATACGTAATTCACTTCCAACTTAAAAGGAGATGAATTTTACATTAAAATATATTTCAGAGAAGTTCATCAAAGATTATGCTTAATGAAAAATTAGAACAGCTTGACTCAAGGAAATTTTAAAAATTCTAAAATATCTATGGAATCTCAACAAATACATTATTCATATTTAAATAAATAAAATATTTATATTTTCATATAAATTATAAATTCATATAAATTATTTATATTTTCATATATTCATATTTAGATAAATAAAATTAAAATATACTAGACACCGATATGTTATTGAACCTGACAATATTTTATCTAAAAATCAGCATAGTTATTACTTCTCAACTGGCAAATACAGATTTGCTATTTAAAGAAAGAAATATATCAAAAACTCATTTTTTTTTTTTTAATCAGCAATTTATATGTAAATATATATTGTAATTCCACATGCAAAAGAAAATATTAAATATTGGTAAGATTCTTTCATCTAAACAAAAAATATTCCTAACATATAAATATATTTATCTTATTTCTTACTATCCGTAAACGAAAATATATTATCAAGATTTTCATACGTAGGTTATTGATTGTACTGACCCTTTTATTTATTTTTTGCTTTTAGCTCAAAATAAAATTTACAATCAATTATAACATTAAAGAAATCGTAAGTAAATTTAATCACATAAAAAAATCACATGCAAAGAGGTTCATCGAAGCTTCTCTATAACTATTTACTGATATTCCTATATAGAACAATCAATGTAAAAACATATAGTTAAGTCATAGAACAGTAACATTGATGGCTTACTACAGAAGAAAAACAACCAAAAGATTAATAAACTAAAGAAACGATGAAACGCAGAGAGAGAAAAAAGGAAATAAAACTAAAATTAATAACGAAAAAATAATAACTAATGTTGAATGAAATGATATGATGAGCAACACTCAATTGATGCAGCTCAAACTCAAATCACGAAAAGCCACCAAAGTACAATATGTGGAGTCGTTTTAGCCTTTTAACGTCTAGACGATTAATAGGTAAATAATTCACGGGGTCATTTAGCCTCAGTGGATTTCACACTTTCTTACGAACCAAGGCGCTTCTGTTATGCCCCGAAGTAATCTGTTTTGGAATCGCTGAATTATCTCTAGTCGCTTTTGCTTGCAGTACCCTGAATCTCAGGCTTGGCTTCAGAAAGCTTGTGTACAATAAATGCTTCTTAGATATTGCACGCAGTACATTTCCTTAAATTTAACATTTATTTGTTTTCTTTTTCCTTTACATGAGCCTTACACGTTAGAAGACGACCAAGATGAAAATCAAGTACGTACACTTGAGCATGATGTAAAAAAACCGAGGTGGACCATTGGGCAGTCTCCCACTGGCTTCTTTAAAAAAAAACATTATTTATCTTTTCTGTATAAACTTAAAGAGTTTCTCACAAAAAGTTGGTTGCCAAATTGAAGAAACTATAAGATTACGTTTTTCAAACATCTGTGTTCATAACATAAAATATACTTTTATATTGGATATCAAATAAGTGATTTTTGTTTATTTTCAGCAGCAAGAGAACACCTATGCAAATAACTGTAAATGAAAACTATTTTTACTGTTTTCTATTTCTACATTTGATAAAAAGTTTTATACTTATATTTAAAATTATTGTAACCGTTATGATTGGTTTGTTAATATTGATAATGTTTGATAATAAAAGGGAAAATTGTATTTTCAAGTATTAAAAAGAAAAACATTAATAAAACATAAAAAGCAAACATAGAATTCATTCGAAATTCATGATCATAATCATTAAATTTTCAAGTAGTTTCAATTTATGATATCAGTTTCAACAAGTTTTGTTAGTTTAAGGTAAATCGGGCTATTTTAACGTAGAATTCAGATATACGAGTGAATATAGCCTATATACATCTGACGTTAGTTTTAATTAAGCGACGGAAAAGTAAAAGGAAGTAGAGATTTGTAACTAGATAGAAGAGTGAAGGGATCAAAGCGTGTTCAATCATTTAGCTATTTACCCTCAATACCCATTACCCTCTGATTATCAATTGATTTTTATTCAAGTCCGTCCGTATTTCAAACTCTAATAAAGATATAACTATAAAAATTTAAATTAATAATCGATTATCGTATTTTAACCAAAGAAAAACTAATTATTTTTCTGTAACAAAAATGCTTTTTTTTTTTAGTAATTTAATCGTTTTCAGTACAATTAATTACGGTAATTACTTTTTAAAAATAAACTCGTAATAAGGTGATAAGCTACAACTTTTTAAAAGCTACTCGATAGCAATTAACAATATTTCATATTTTTATGGAGTCCTTTTAAAATATTGTAATATTAAATAATTAGAATTTATTAAATAGATAAAATGTTGTACAAATTATCCAGAATTAATCTATTTTAGATTTATTGTTTATTTTTCTAGATTTCTAATAACCAATTTCATCCCTAAGCTAATATCTAAGTTTGTTGTGGACATCGATTTTAGTCTTTTAATTTTGACCTTTCGTTTCTTTTAACATTTTCCTGTAAAATATTTTACAAATAATATAACAAACTTGTATGTAACAACAGTTAATGTGAAATTTTACCTTGTCATATCAGATTTATTATAACCTGATGCGGTTGTAAGCAACTTAATAAAACAAAAAACACTCTTGAAAATGTTAAGTCATAAAAAAAAATCTGCAAGAATCATATGACAGTTATCCTCCAGCAGTTTCCATTATTTTTCACTTCAGCTTAGCAGTGTTACATCACAACTATACTCCAGTTATCTATATTTTAAATAACATTTTTCTTTTGGAGATAGAACAAGAAATAGTCGTATCATTTATATAGTTACTCCGAACTTAACAGTAATTAGTGTAGAAGCTTTTATATCACAAATAGTTTGCAAGTACAAAAGATATAAAAAAACACTATGATAAATAATTTATATAAATATATAAAATAATCTTTTTTCTTTCAAAAGAAATTCAACTACACAATGTCTCTAATAAATAGCAATATGGACTTAAATACAATTTTTTCATGTTTATTTTTCTTTGTATATGTTTTTACGTATCCATATCCAACTACTGATTTCTGTACTTTTAATACTTCTAATGAGATAATCATAATTTCATAATATCTGGTGTTTTAAATACCTTCGATTCCAGAAGATTCTACAATTTTTGCAATATTGATGACAGTTTCCTACACTTATTACCTCTTAGAAATGATGAAATGTAATTACATTATTAACAGAAGTAGGCCTACTGATTAAAATCTTATTCTCAGTTTGTATAAAAAAAAATTATATATAAATAAAAAATTTTATTCAATTTTCGGCATCAGCCTCTTTATTGTGTACAAGAAAATCAAATCGTATTAATAGAAATAAAATGAATGCAAATATAATAAAATTTTATTATTTTTTATCTCATACAAACAAGCATACGCACATGCACACGCAGGTGAACTCACAGATATACATATATATATAATATGCATAAAACCTTCATCTGGATTTTAATTCAAGAGAAATATTCTACGTTTTCATCAGATACTCTGGTCACCAGACACTTCCCGTGATTCTGTCAGGAAATTCAAAACGAAGAAATCCAGAGGATTTATACACGTATTACAGGAGGTTGAATGATGGATGATGAACAACAAATATTATCCAACCGATTTAATTGATTCATATCACTGCAAATTTAGTGCGGTTTTCTAGAGGTGAATATAACATATTTCTTAGAGTTAAAATTTTTTTTTTGCTTATAAAAAATTTCTCTTAAGTACTAATTTGGAATAAATCTGGAAATAAAAGCTTAATAAAAAAAATTGTGATATTTTCTATTTAATTTCTTCATCGATGTTAAGTCAATAAATTCTGGCACACCGTATCGAATTATAAACACACCGTTATGTTATTTATTTATTTTACCTACACAACTATACTAACTGAGTATTATAGAAACCCGACTGAAATAATTATGAAGGAGGATTCTGCATCAAGCAGAACATTTAAGGTATAAAATGATGTTTTGCCCGTGATTTAAGATTTTACATCTTGTTAAACGTTTTATTTAACTACCCTTTTTATATCTCTAAAGGGGAACATTTAGAAAATGATAATTACGTCGACGGGTATACTTTGACTAGGATATAAATAACATACCTTATCAAACCAGAAAAAAAATTTTAATTAATAAATTCACCACCTTTCTTTCTGTTCGTAAATAAGAGCTCTGGATGATGAAACTTAACTTTACCTCATTGATACACATGAAGTTATATCTGCCACTTTATGTAAAACTTACATTATCTATTTCAAATATTGAAATTTCTACTAGTACTATTATGTTTATAAAGAAAGCAGTAAAAAAAAAATTATGAAATGATTGGATTATAAACAAAGAGTGTAGAGTAAAGGAAAAATTAACTCCATTAAAGAAAAAAAAAGAGGATACATAAATTTAACGAGTGGAGTTGGAATTTATACAATTCTTAGTCGGTCTGCTACAACTAAGTTTTAGCATACTGGTAGCATTTAACGCTACAATTTAGCGTTAGAAGTGACTAGAGAGCATATCTGTTGGAAAATGAGTGAAGAGTTACAAAAATATAGCAGATATCAAATTTCATAATAAACTATGTTTTAATAATAATGTTTTTTTTTTAATTTTAAAACACAGTAAATTCACTATCAAGGATTTTAGTTGATAATTGAATGTTATTTGATTGCATTTTAAAAACTAATAAATTTTTTCATTTTTATCTCTTTTTTTTTTCTTAAAATGACATTGTACATTGGAATTCCGATCTTTTTGGTGAAGTGGTAGGGTCTAGTCTTTCATCCGGGATCAAATCCTGGATTTGCCATCCCTTCTGAGATCAAATCCCGGTCAGGCATGGCATTTTCAAACGCTACAAATTTCATTTCCATATCCCACGTACAAGCTTCAAGCTTATGTGGTGGTATCACCTAGCAAAGAAGAAAAAACTCTATAGATTGCTCACAAAGAAGGAGCCCAACCATTAATTTAGAAAAGTCTTTTATGCTGATTTACATCCCGATACCTGAGAAGAAAAGATGAGAAAAGAAATGATTAGAAACTTTCATTTCAGGAGAACATTAAAAATATAAAATATAAAATAAAATAAAATATAAAAGGAGAATGTTAAAAATATATACAGGAGAATATTAAAAATCAGATGGGTGGATAAAGTGATAAATGAAGAGGTGTTGCGGAAAATCAATGAAAAAAAGAAGCATTTGGAAAAATGTAGCTAAAAGAAGAGATAGACTTATAGACCACATATTAAGGCTTCCTGGAATAGTTGCTTTGATATTGGAGGGACAAGTAGATGGGAAAAATTGTGCAGGCAGACAACGTTTGGAATATGTAAAAAAAATTGTTAGGGATGTGAGATGTAGGTGTATACCGAAATGAAATGACCGACACTAGATAGGGAATCTTGAAAAGCTGCATCAAACCAGTAAAATGACTGAAGACAAAGAAAAATCCCGATATGAAAATTAAACAGTTTGTTACTTATTTTGTTCATGTACAATTTTCTGTCGCTATATTTTTATATTCATATAAAATATTTTATATAAATAAAAAATTAATAAAAATAAAAATAAAAATTAAATATTATTATTTTTCTTTACAAATAAAAATTTTATTTATATAAAATATTTTATATTTTATTTTTTTATATTTTTATTTTTATTTTATTTTTTATTAAAAATAAGAGGATATCAGAAAATTATCATGCATTTAGCTGTTGATAAAAAAAAAATAAAAGGAACTCATATTTTTTTCTCTATTTATTTTTATTTTTTTATTAAACTGAAAATTATATTATTGCACGATATAAAATATATTTATAACTTGAAAATTATTTAACTTCTGTTATTTAACAATAAAACGTATCTCATTTCAGCTAAACCGTTTTAAAAAGAAAAAAATATTGAAGGGTTTTTGTTAAAAAATATTATCATTACAATGATGAATTTTTTGCAAAAGTTAAATTTTTAACAATTGCAGTATTTTACGTGCATGTTAAAATTCAAATGACCTGATTATTTTGTTTACCTATAAATTATATTGAAATAATAAAAAAATAAATTTCAGACATTAATCCATGCATAAGAGGTGAAACGGATCCTAAAAAAGTCAACAATGAATATAATAGATATAATGGTACAGGAGATATTAACGGCAAGGGACCTGGCTGATAGGGACGACGGTTAGTCATAAGGGGGGACAGCCCTCTGTGGAGCTGCATTTTGTTTCCCGCGTGTGGAGATAGGGTGCAGTGATGAGACAAGGAGACTCTTCCCTCCATGGCAGGGATCGAAGGTATTCCTGCTGCCACGGACACGGAGGAGCCAGGGACAGCCTGCTGCTGAGTCACCATCCGTTCTCGCCATGAGGATGGATGGCGATGATGACGCACGAGGAATCCCGTACCTCTAGGCGTGTGATCGCAGAATGAGAATGAGTGGGTTCTGTTCCTGTTTCTTACAGGTGAGATGAGATGCTAAGTTGGCAGCAGTGGTGTGCAAGATGAAGATGTGAGTCCGCGTTTGAATCCCCCCGAGACTGAGTTATGCGTAATTGCGGGTCCGGTCGCTGGGTGGAGGAGAATGGGGGGAGGTTTAGTCTGTGAGAGCCAGACATTACCACCTGTGCGGGCGGATAATGGCTGGTAGAGCTTTTTCCTCCTCCTACGAAAACCAAAAAAAAAAAAAATGTTATGTATGGGTATTTGTCTATGCATATAAATTGTTAGCGTACTTTATCCTATTCAAGGGTTATAATTAATTACTCGTATTTTATTAAATTAATATTTTTGTCATTTAGCATAAAATTAACAATCGCAACAAAATAAACTGTATTGCACATCAGTAACCAAAAATTGTTAAAATAAAGTTATTTTAAAATTAATAACAAAGAATAAAATTCAACTTAAAAATTAATTGCTAAAAAAGTGATTAAGACAAAAAGGTGCATATGTGCTGGAACTAATAAAAAAACAGCTTCAACATAAAAAAAAGCGAAAAACAAGGTTTGTATAAACAAACATTACCAAAAATAAAACCTGGACCATTCACGTAAAAATTATTATAAATAGTAAACAGTATTTAATGCAATTAATATACTTCATTATTTTTACTTATATCTTAATATTAGTATCAGAGACAGTTGTTATTCTATTCAGTGGCCTCCCCAAAAGATGAGCTTAAAATTTTTAAGACCCCCAACTCTATGTCTGGTATACATAATGTACTATTTCTAACACTAATATAAAAAATTAAACTTATAACTTCGTGTATGCAAGTAGTTACATGAAAATGCCTTACTACTTTTAATTTATTTTACTGGAATGTCTAAAAGTTTTATGTTTGTTACTAAAAAAAATCCTTTTTTTTTACGTTATAATTCAACCTATAAAAACATGCATTTTTTATTGCATTCTATTTTTGTTGTTGTTAATTTACCTTATTACTTCCTGCCGTTTAATTTTTAGGGTATGTATTTCACTAGGGAAAACCCAAATCCTTGTAAGATAACTCGTTTGTATCCTCACAGATATATGCCAACCGGCTGTATCATGGGTAAAAAGAACAAATCTTGCGTAATAACACTATGCTTATTGTGTAAAACAATCCCCAAGATACAACGGAATTATAAACTAACATGACATGTAATTACAACAAATATTAAACATATTGATATTGTCTAGCTATGTATAGAATTGCTGGTGGACAGAAATATTGAATCGCAGTTGTTATTTAGGCGTAGTAGAGTGGAAAATTTCAATAAAAGGATCAGTTCGTCACGACTCTCTTGGTTATATGTTCAATCCAATAATTATCTAGCTTATTGAACCTCTTTCAGTTCTTTACCCGGCTCACGGTCAAGTAAGCTTGCCTTTTTCGAAAAGGCACTTACCTTTTAGTACAACTGAATACGAAATAAAGTACCTGTTTATAAAGACTGAGGATGAAATGTTTTAAAACAAAGCTTTTTACATAGCTGGTGGATAGAAATAAAGTCGTTATAGGTAAAATTTAAACAGTTATAATTTTGGTGATTGTACCATTCCGAAAAATAAATACAGTTATTTATGGTATAAAAACTAACTTTATTGATTACCTTAACATAGCTATTATTAAAATTAATACTCCTGAAACTATTGTTTACTGTTCAGTTAAAACTATTGTTTGTTGTTCACAACATTTCTGCTGATTTAGTAGAGTTATTCTACTTCAAAACTGATAATCAAATTAGATTTAATACATAAATATTAATGAAGTTTTAAATCATACTGAATGAATTTACTTACTATTAACATTTAATTCTGGTGACGAGACAATGATCTCAAATATTTTATCTTCAAAATAAGGTAAATGTTCGGATGCACATGTGAATATGTGCCTAAATACAAATATATCGTACGAGTATGTACGCGAGTTACATTATAATCATTTCATTTTCAGAAGGGTACATAAAACAGGAGATAAAGCTACGTCAGCGAGTATAGATAAAACATGATCCTATCTCCATCATTAATACGACATTTCAGTAGCACTACAAAAACAACATAATAATTAATGGCTCGATAGGAAACGATTGATGTAAAAAGGGTTGATATTCTCTATCATTCACAGGGGGGAAACGTCAGTTAAAATGAGTTATGAAAGTAACATAATTCCGTAATTAATAAATATAAATAATTTAAAAAGATACTAGTAAAGTATTCTGAAAGTCAATTGTTTCTCCTATACAACTGAACATCAATTTTTGATTCGCGTTAAAGAAGAATAATCGAATAGCCAGCAGGTAGAGTAAAAGAGAGATTTTGTAATATGATCAGTGTGAAAACCATTTAAAGGGATAAAACCAACTTAATGGTTATCCGTTTATATGTGGAGTCCTATTTTACGTACAACCAATAATTTTCCTACATCCTGACCATAGACATAGCACCATAGACATACAATAAATCGATGTAATTTATAATTTCTGTAAAAATTATATGTTTCTGGAGAATTTTTATAACCATATATAAATTATTTCATATGAACACCCACAAAAATTATTTTATCATATTTTTCTTTCGTGTATTCATAAATTCTCTTTAAAGTGCGATGAGAAAGAAAAATATTCCACAATTAATATTTCTCTAATTTTTATTAGAAAAATAACATTTATAATATCAGAACAGATTTCATTCGAATGATAGTAAATTATTATGGCAGTAGAATATACTGATATATTTTTTAACTTTCTATTTTTCGATATAGTTATTAAACAAAAATTATGTTCAGCTAATAATAAACGTCAGGATAGCTCAGCGACAACTTTAATTCACAAGAATCAGTCTTCAATATGGTTAACATGGAAACATTATAACTATGAAATGAATGGTATCCAGCTTAATCAGAGACAAGTGGACTCTCATTTCATTCAAAAGGAAGTTAAGACTAATTATATGGTGTTACTCTACCACCAATCAGTATCTTTAGAGAAGTTGTATATAGTAATAGTAGGATTTACCAATCCGTTGACAACCAGATGTAATTAAAAATAATCAACAATATTATCAATATTTTAGAAAGATAATTTGATGGCTATACAAAGCTATATGTAGATATCTCTTGAAAATATTATCTAAAAGAAATTCTCATGCATTTTATTAAATAGACACATTGTGGATATTCTACCTTAGGTTGTTAAAGGATTAGGTAGCTGGAATCGAGTAATGGACGACTGAAAATATATTCACGTTAATAAACTTTTTTTCTCTCTCCGCCCACCCGGAGTCGGACCCAAAATTAAGTAACTCAACTCTGGAGGTGTGCCACCGCCTCAAACTACATAGACAGCAATGCCGTTCCCAACGTCCCACCCACGCAGCCGGGACTCGATCTTTAAGGTACTTGGCTGTAATGGAAGACCCCCCCGAAAAGGATCCCCAACCGGTACTACTGTCATTAAGTGCCTTGACCCTAATGAGGAACCGCTAAGGGATCCCTCACCAGAACTACGGTCTTTACGTTCCGCCTGATGACATCGGGGGTTGATGATAAGCATTGTCGGACTCTACATCTTCAATGGAGTTCCCAGCTGTTCTTTGGAACCGGCACAGCTCAGCATGCCGGCTCTCGCAGCTAGGACCCTCCAACCGTCCCTAAGCTATATACCCCTCCTTCAATGCTCCGCTTCTTGGGACTGAACCTCCGCAGCAATCAACCCCACAGTTTTATCCATCAGGAAATCCGTCTGATACCACTTAGCGAACTCTCCCACAAGGACATAGGAGAGCGAACTCTTGTTAACATTACACAATATAGCCTCAACACGTTGTCGATTTTGTGCATGCCCTTCCTCCCGTACGATATCCAGAGCTTTCACGTATCAGGCATTTCCTGGATTCCTTACAGTTGCTAACCTTACAGCCACTGTCTCTATAATTATAACAGGGAGAATACCTGTAAGGTCCACGACACTCCACACCTCTATGCTAGCGCCTCAGCATCTGTAACATATGAGAACATCCATCATCAACTCTTCCCAGTTGGAGTACCATCCAACTTTGATCTGTCCTCTTTCGGATAAAAGCGTTGCCTCCCGTTAGAAGAGCCGGATGGTGGCTTTGAGAGTCCGTACTCTTAGTCCGTACGCCAGCCGCACGGGCAAGGCCCGTATAGGGACCTCGTAGCCCATTAGCTCTTGAATAGCCGCCACGGCTTCCTCCTGAACGGTGTCTAGATCCATATTTTAACTCATAAGGAAGCCAAGTGAACTTCCCGACGCCGGTCACCCAACGTCACACCTTGCACGCGTATGCCAAGCCTCCTCTTAATGTCCTCATGTTTGGTGTCTCTGACTCTAATCTCCAGAGAGTCGGCATGGCCCGATAAAATCTGCCAAATCTTTCCGATACCTCCTAAAAAATCGTTGACAAACTTGCTTTTTTGTAAAACGCACGTTAATGATCGTGAAAGATCTTCGCCTTTTTGCTGATTTTCCTGCCCCTCTTGCCAAGTGGATAGATACTCTTTATATCAAATTTTTTTTGCTTGGTTTGTCATCTAAAGTTATAATGTTATTAAAAGATATATCTGAAGAAATATTTGCTGCAGTCTGGTATTTGGAGAGTCTTGAATACTTTGAAAGCCGATACCAAGCGAGGATATTTATTAAGGTCAAGTTTATTTCAAAACGGTCTGGATGAATATTATAAGGAAAGAGTAATTATAAACGGAATAAGTTTAAATTTTTCATGTATGACACAAATTATTATTTAACCATTGCAACACAGAAGTGAGTTTCTGCTGGATCCCAAGCCATGTAGGGATTCCGGGAAATGAAAACAAAGATTCCGCAGCGAAAGACGCATGTAGTCAACCGGCTTTCACTACCCGTGTTACTACATGCGACTTTATAAACCATG
>JAAAKQ030078325.1:0-15150 GCA_010016005.3 Zanna intricata | reverse complement strand
CCCCGAAGGGGGCTCCACTGCAGGAGCCCAAACAGGAAGGGTACTAGGCAGGGGTAATCTGCTGCCACGACACCCAGTGCTGGCTGATGTTATGCCGAGAGGCGATTCCGGCCGCCCCTGGGAGGGCAAGGGAGGAGGTATTTTAGTGGGTGAGAGCCCCACACGGCGGCTGGTAGAGCTTTAAACACAATTTTTGTTTCCTTACATGCTGTACATGATTTTATTCTGTTTTTTTGATGCTGAAAACGAATCTGAACACAGAATCTTTCTATCAACTACTATTTTTGAAAAGTTTTTTAATTTTAATTAAAGAATTTTTTTCATTTTTCACCATATAGTTAGTTAGCATTTTAAGCTCTTATATTATATTTTGTTAGCTCATTTATTATTGTTTAACTTTGTTAACATAATTTGTAAGCTATAAATAAACAATATTAGACAAAGAATTAAATTATATAATAGTCACATATTACAGTATGATTTCTAATACTGAAGAGTCAGCCTTTATGGACAAGATTAATCATGTCTGTGCAGGTCAAAACATGTAGCTGATTAAGAAATATTTCGTTCGAATTAGATTTCATCGCTTTTTTCTTTGTTTAACTTTCTTTTATTCAAATTATTTAATTATTTATTAATTATTAATCAGCAATTGTAAAAACATTTTTACAAAAAATAATAATTCAATAATAACAATAAAAAAATATATGCATATATAAAAAAAATTAGAAATTATTAGTAAAATAACATTTTATGGATCTTTAAATGCGTATATGTAATTTAATAGGCATTATTACATATGTGCAAATGTAATAGATTTGGTGAAATATCTGATTATTCAATATTAATTGAATATTATAATTTAGAATCGTATTACTTTTGAATTTCGTACAAGGAAGTCATATGGTGTCCACATTAGATTTAAAAAAAAATAAGATGTCTTTAAAAGAAAACTGTATAAAATATTTGTTTTCCTACTGAAGCAGTTTTATAAGTGAAACACTTTATTTTAAGGAAATATTTTCAGTTTCAACTTTAGATAGTGGCAAAGTTTCAATTTACTTTCCCGCTTCCTTCAGTCGTGCTGACAGAGTAAGTCATCCTCTCTAAGAAGTCACGCGCTAGCTGAGCTTTGTAGGGCCAAGAAACGGTTTAAAAGTTAAATTGCACAAGGGTGTTAACTTTATAATTAATCGTAAGTAAGTGTGAGTGGATAAGAAGCAACCGAGGCACACCGTTTGCAATTAACTCGGTTGCAAAAAATTATCAGCTTTCTTGCTTTGACTTCTTCGTTAAAAGTCAGTTGCAGAACTTCCTTTGTCTTGAAACAAGTTTTACACTTCTTCAACGTACGTCCATGTTTTTATAAAGATTCTTAATCTTAACTTTCTAGACTGCCAACGAATATACAAATATGCATTGTGGGATAAATTATCCCTTTATCAAGGATCAGGTACACTAGTACAATTAGATTTGATAGAACATAGTTTTACTTACACTTTGGTAATAAATAACAAAATTTGATAACTAAAAATTGCGTAATTTGTTTTAATCATAAAAAGATAAATAATAAAGCACAGGGAAATGACGCTTTTATAAGCTATAAACTATCGTTTTTCTGTAATTCAAATAAAAATGTTAAATTTGTTTTTCATTTAGTTTGTAATATTTATTTCAATATGAATTAGAACATAATGGACATTATAGTGTTACCACTACCACTACGACTACTAATACTGTACTAATAATAATAATAATAACACACTGTATATTACCATATTTTATGTTTGGACATCTTTGGATCATTTAAAAAAATAACTTTACTTTCCAATCTGTCTTTCATTGCCAGTATTCTTTTATTTTTTATCTAACTTCATCTTTCTCTTTTTGTAATCACTTTCTTCTCCTTGCTTCCTCCTGGTTTTTCTTGAATTCTTGAAATCTTTTATTTTATTTCTAAAAGTATTTCGGTATAAAATTTCTTCTTTTTTAATATTTAATTCCTTTCAAAAATTTTTTTTGATTTCTTGAAACCAGTTATTTTTAATTTAGAAAGATAATCTACGATTCTTTTTGTTAATTTTTTTTGCCCTCAATTTTTCTTAAGCATCTGTAAAACCCTAATCTTCTTTTTCTTAAAGAGTACATTAATTTTTCAAATTATTGGTAAATTTATTAATTTGATCTGAAGATATTTTGAATAGTATTATATTTAGGTCCGAAACTCCATTTTTAAAATTTTTCTTTCCTTTTTAATTATGTTTTTTCAGTATCGATTGTTTGTTGACATCATTTCAGCACCATATAGGCATTATGGTTTAATAGTTGTGTTATTTAGGGTTTAAATTTGGTATTCAAAGAAGGGATTTTTTTAAAATATCTATTATTATATCCTTTATGATTATTTTAAATCGCATTAAATACTAATGTAATTAACGATTGATTCGGTATTAAGGTTGAATCGTTACAGATTTTTCAGATTCGGGAATCAAATCCGGTACCGGTATCTTTGGTGTGATGTAGCAGAGAGATGTGCAATCCAGCAGTGCTACAACGAGGCCGCCTCGGTGACTACAGGTTGGAAGTAGATAATTTATTCAAATCACTACGTATTTACCCATTATACAAATCACGTAAGCAATGAATCTGAATTTATATCGCAAAATGTACGAATAATTATTCAAACAAAGAAGAGGAGTAGTTAAAAGATATAATACAGATGTAAAAAAAAATATATATATATATATATACCTTAATTTTAATATACTCGATGAAATTCTTTTAAAGGGTGGATAATTTATAAAAATGGAATGGAAGCAATTAAAATGACCTTTCTCGTAGGCTAAAATAGAGTATTGCATTATTAAAAAACGTGGAATAAGCAATTAGCCGAATTGAAATTATAAATAAATAATATACTAGCTGAATTGTGTGGGCTCATTAGCCTACTCGTTCGTTAAAATTGATTCACCTAGTCTATTCCCAAGCAGTGCTGTTTAAATTCTAATTTACATTTACAACCTCATTTAAATGTTTAAGTCGTAATAACTGCAATTTTTACCTACTCATGGAATGAAATATAAATGAAAGTCAAATAATATCTTTATTTGATTTTTACTTCCTTGTACGAAATAAAGGAAATATTTTAATCACGAAAAATTTTGGTTTTCAGATTTGAACGGAAATATACGTTTTGACCATCCTTCAATCCATTTTGACAAGTTTCGACGTGACGTCTATTCGAACGTAAAGACATCGCATAAATAAAAAACGATTAGCCGTAGTATGTTGAAATTTGAATTTTGGACTGTTGTAACAACTAGTTGTGGACCTCACCTTTTAATTGGAACCGACTGAACCAAAAGTGTCCATAAAAGCTCAAAATCCTAAAAAAGTTGGATTTTGGACTTTTTCTTAACTCAGTAATAAGCACTCATTTGAGAGCTTTTCAACGATATATCATAAATGGAACTTATTTTCATTGGTTCCACAGTTATAAACAAATAAAATTTTTATTAAATACTTGGATCTTACCACCGAAGGCAGATCGGTTTGAATAAATTTCATCTAATTTTTTCTTTTTTAACCTTTTTTTAAAATTTATTTCTTTTAACTTTTTTTTAAAATTTAACTATATCGATTTATTAATAATTATTAACCCGTGATTGTAAAAAAGGTTTAACAAATAAATCAATAATAACAATTAAAAACACGACAAAAGCTCAGATGTTATTAGTGAAATAAAATTTTATGGACTTTTAAAAATGTTGTATGTAATTTAATAGACATTATTACATATGTGTATATATACAATATATTTGGTGAAACATCTTATTATTTAATATCAATTGAAAATCATAATTTAGAATCGTATTGTTTTGGATTTTCATAAAAGGAAGTCATATGGTGTCCACATCAGATTTTTAATTTATGTAATGTGCCATACAGAACATTTCTGAGTTAGTTTTCAGTTGATACAGTAAGAAATTGGAGGATGATAACTAATAAACGATGATGTAATTCGACCTCCAATTTTTTTAAATTATCGTTTCACATTTAATATTTCTCCCAGTGATTAATCAACAAAAATCTTTTTGGTATTACAGTATCGCTTATTTGAGTAATATTCTGGAGATCTTCAGATGTCCATTACAGTTGTTTTGACTTTAATACAACAGCTCTTTTTGTGTATTCAATATTCAGTTGATATACTGTATCACAGAATATGTTGTTAGAACCTTAGTGACTATCACCTTGACAAGAAGCTATCTACGCTACACTAACACGACGAGATTATTATTATTATTATTTCTTATTTTTTTATTAAAAAAAATGCTAACATCATGCAGATTAATTTTTTTAATTATAGAAAAATACCGACCCGGATCCATCATATCAAGCTTATAATCAGACTATTATAATTAGTGTACTACTACAATAAAAAAGATAAATCGCACTAAAAATGAACGACTGCTATGGTAATTTTTTGGTTAATGATTTAATGTACAGCGTAAGCTCGAAACTTTTACACGGAAATATGGAATGAAATTTTGCATGAAAAATTGTATGCCTAACCAGAATTAGAAACTGGAACCTTGGGATGAAAGGCTGTGGACCTACTACTCCAACACAGAAGTTGACAAAATCTGCCCTAATGTATTGCAAATTACAGTACGTTTCAAAACACGCCAAATGATAATATATTAGGGAGCTGTCTAAAGCTCCCCAATATAGAGATTTTTTTTATAACCCATTATAAGGTTAATATCATATTAAACTTACATGGATCAATTTTTTTTTAATTTCTTAAGAGTACTTTGATATCTATATTTCCCCATTTATTATATATATATATATATATATATATATGTATGTGTGTGTGTTTGCGCGCGCGCGTGTATATGTACATTTTTTATCAATATTTTTAATAACTCTTTTTTTCTTTATTTTTCACAAATATTTTGCTATGTTATTTTTACACTGAATCTAAACAATTATTTTAAAATTTATAAAATTAATTATATAAACAACTTAATAAACACTTCAATACGTACAGATAGGTATACACAACTATATCTACGAAGCAACGTGCTCCGGATAACTACAACAGTCTTTCTATACTGTATTAATGTATACGTATATGCGTAATGGTATGCAGTAAAAGAGAAAAAAAGCGGGAGAAAGAAAGAGAAGTGGAATCAATGTCTTTCTTTACTGTATATTGATGTGAACGTATATGCATAAGTACATAGAAAGGGAGAAAGAAAAGTGTATTGGGAATCACTGACGGATCATCGTTATTTTTTTCTCACCTCTCATTCTGCATATATTATACGCATATATGTATAAATTCTTGCTCCATGTCTTTCTCTCCCATATATATGTATATTTGCTTAGCGTCTTGTGACGATTTTCGATTACGAGTCAGCTATTCAGCTATTTTTTCTTCATGTAAAGTTCTATCACAAAAGTGTCCGGTACAACGCGCGAAAAAAAGTTTTCCCTTCAAAAATTATGAAGGGAAATTCTCTAAGAAGACAGTGTCTTTAATTAATTTTGTTATTCTAAATTTACTCTTATGTAGTTTTCACAAGCAGTCTTTTAAAATGCAGTTGTTTTACGATGAAAAAATATTCATGCTGAGGACAGCCTTTAGCTAAAGAGTTTATATGTATCAATCGCGTTAACATTACTGAAATAGGGTCAAAATTAAATTTACCAGAAGTTATTATACAGACAATATTTTAAATAAAGTTATAATTAAATCAAAATACGGATTTGTAAATAAAATTCTGCAAGAATTTCTTTTCTTCATTAATAAAACAATAAGACAATAATTTAAAAATTAATTCTTTCGTTCGTATAAGAATAAAAAAATTGTGATATTTTACACTTATTATAAATAAGTTTCTTCCCTAATTTCATCACAAAATTGAATTATTGAAAATACAGGAGAGGTTTTAAATTTAGACACTTATAAAATATTACTGTGGAGGAATGGCATTGTATCGGCGTTCTATCTCCAGGTTCCGGGTTCGAATCCCGGTCAGGCATGGCGTTTTTCATATGCTAAAAAATTCCATTCCATATCCCATGCACAAATTTTAAGCGTATGTGGTAATATCATCAGTTCAAAAATAAAGTATCACTTCGAAGTAAACCTTTACAAATATTCCACTGTTTGAAAAAGTTAAAAATATATTTAGACAATTTTAAGGGAAAAAAAGAATAACAAACTAATAAAAAATTCTACCTGCAGTGTAATAATAAAATTAAATTTTAAATAAATTAAAACTAATCCAACATCATACAAATGCTTACTTAACTCGATGCAAAATCGATAACATTCTCTTAATTTTCTAACAAAAAATTTTCATATGAGTCTTTAGCTTCTAAAAAATATATATATATATCTACTATTGACTCATTTTCTAAATATCTATCCATTTTTAATTCTGTTAAAAAAAAAGTTAAAAAAAAATATCTTATAAAAAGAGAACGCATTTCTAATTATATATTAGTTTTATATAAGAAAAGTCATCCAATATTTGGGCAGAGTATTTCTGAGACTTTTACACCAATAAAAGAAACGTTTTAAATTCAGAAGATCATAATTGTCCGTCGAAATAGAAAGTTTTTTTTCAAGAATGAATTTATCTATTTAACAATTAGAATAGTTCCTGCTGCCAAAAAAGAAATCATCCATGCATCAGAAACACCTGAACAAAGAGTGCTTCGTCTGCAGTAGGAGCGTATCAGAGCTTTTACGTCACGAATGTGGGAAACGTTGGAGAAAAGAGAGCTTTTAAGGCTTTAATTGTTATTTATCAATATTATTCTCACAACCATGAGGATAACAAACACAGCGGAGGTTCAGGGGGTTTCACCCTCTGGCTAAACGGGAAGAGCAAGCGGTGCGAGTTCCTAACCGACTAGCAAATAAATAAAAATTGTAACAATAATTAGAAAGGAGAGGGGAAAGAAAGTAATAGAGAAGAAATTAAAAATACATAATAGAAGACGGTAAATTTTTTGTTTACAATCAGGTTTACATATGTAAAATTAAACTTACTCTATGCCTTCCGGAGAATAATGTTTGCTTTTGTTGTTGTTTATGGATAATTTTAGTGGTGGAACTACAAGCGAATGAGTGTAAGGAAGGAAGGAAAGAGAAAGAGAGAGAGAGAATGATTGAGAAAGATGTGGGGGTGCGTGCGCGCGCACTCTGTATGTATGTGCCTATGGTGTAGTATGGTAAAGGTTCAGTAAGATTTCTGAATAATGCAGTAAGCTAATCCCAGCAATATCCTTGTCTGCATATTTCAAACAAACCCCTTCATTAAATCCGTGGTCATTCGCTTACTTCCTGACTGGTCAACATTAGTTACTTACTTGGTCTTAAACTACATTATATCTAACACATTAATCAACTACCTAGTTGATTTAATGGTTGAAAAAAAGGTTTATCTTGTTTGTGGTTAAATGTTTAGCGAAAACCAGTATTACTTTTTTTTTAATAATACTTTTCTATTCTAGTATTGAAGAAAAAATTAATTTATCCTGTTGTGAATTAAATAATGAATTTGTATAATACATCTCTTTTCATTATAATTAATAAGTAATATATGGAATAGAATTAAGCCACCTAATTAGGAACTCGGATTCCAAAAAGATAGGTATTGCTTACTATAGTAGTTGCTATAAGATTAAGCAAAGAAACAGAAATGAGAAATATAGTTTTTTACTAGTTTATTTTGGTTATTTTATATTGCATAATTTTTAATATGAAATACGTCAATTGTTATATTTTTACTATTTTAGTTATAGAATACTATGAATTTTGAATAAACTGACTTAATTATAAGACAAAAAAAGGATAATTAAAACTTTTTCCAAACTTTTTTACAATTTTTTTTTTTTTTACAGTTGATGCTTTTAAACAATCATTATTGATGTAAAAATGTAAATTAATAATAAAACAACATAATCATATCGATTTTAGGCTATTTAATGCGAGTCAGAAATCTCTACCAAGGATGATTCAGTCATTCTGAAGAATAACAAGTATTCTATCACAGGCTTCTTAAAAACTTTAGTGATTTCTGTTTGGTTTATTTAAAGAATCCTATTTACAGTTGCATATTAGCATATCCAGCCCAATTAAAATTCAAACGATATTCATCTCTATAAACTGCTCATTTACTCTGATTGTATTTGATTAAAAGGACTGGTTGTATAGTAAACATCACTAATCTCAGAGAAATAATCTTTTTAGCCCATCGGGCTGGTCTAGTTGTGGTTAAGGCGACATCGCGAATCAGCTGATTTCAAAGTCGGGAGTTCTAAGGTTCAAATCCTAGTAAAGGTATTATTATTTTTATATGTGTTTGAATATTAGATCGTGGATACCAGCGTTGTTTAGTGGTTGGGTTTCAATTAACTACACTTCTCAATAGTGATCGATGTGAGATTGTATAAGACTAACTTCATTCACTTTCATACATATCATCCTCATTCATCCTCTGATGTAATACCTTACGGTAGTTTCGGAGGCTAAACCGAAAAAGAGAGTGAAAGAGAAATAGTTTTAACTGTTGTCTCTTATGGTAGTCCATATGTGTTAGAGCTAGAAGAATGACGGGAATAGATACTGAAAAGCAAAAAATTGGTGTATATCTTTTAGTTATTAAACGATGTGTTATACAAAAATGCTTTATTTTATCAGAAGGGAACAGAAGAGTTTTTAAGAATCATAATATCTAATATATTTATATTATACAAGTAGAGTTTACAAAAAAATTAAGAAATAGCAATTAAAGGTTGCAAATCAAAGAGAGTATTTTAAAAATATACCAGTATGGATCTTATAATGAACAAAGGATTTTATCGGATAAGCGAAATTTCCTAATGGCATGATTTAAAAAATCTGTGAATATTATCCTTTATTAACTATCATTGGAGGTGATCACTTTGACTTGCATTGTAGAACGTAATAATATTATTATACTTAAAAATCACTCCTATTTTAGTATCAATACTATAAAAGAAGCTAACAATTTTTAATACGTTTTGTACCTACTTTTAAAAATTATTGATTTCTTAAAAATTCATAAAATTTTTTTTTTGTGTAAAATAAATATTTTTACTTACCAACAATTTTTAATGTATATATCCGAGCGCTTTCGATGTCACTTTTCCATTATCTGGGTATATTTGAAATTATTAATTTAATATTCATATATTAAATTTTGTATGTATAATTATAACTAAATTGAATTCTATAATTACGTATATATGTATAAATTCTCGCTCCATATCTTTCTCTCCTATCTATATATGCTTAGCATATGGTGACGATTTTTTATTACGAGTCAGCTATTTTTTCTCCATCCGAAAGTCGATCACAAAAATTGTATTTTAAAGTAATTTTCTTTGTACAAGGCATATGATTATTATAATATCGATCAGCTATGATAGTCCATTGAAATAATCTTCCGAACTGTTTTTCAAAAATTAAACATGATTTTTACAAAAAAAAAAAAAAAAATGAGGTTTTACGAAAACACGAACTCAGAGTTTGTTTTATTGAATATATGTTACATAAAAAAGGAAAAATTTACATTTTAGGATTTTTAAGAAAACCTCTTAAAAAACTATTGGAGTTTGTTCATGTACCTATTTGATGGAAATATTAACCAATAAAAAAGAAAGAAACTATTGCGCAATTCTGCACAACAAAACCTATTTTTCGTTTCAGACGCCTTCACTATTTCAAAACCGCACTAATTTTCAGATTAAAAAGCACTACATACGTTAGATTTAGATTAACGAGTAGATCCTACATATAAGCATCAAGTTTATACTCACTCACCATTGTGAAGTACAATATCTACCTCAAAATACCTCAATTTCAATGAAATTGAGGTATTCTTCAGTAGCATATTGGGCATTTGATGAGTATTGCTTGAGTCATTCTTCAGTTACGCTCAATTTAATACCAATATAATTTCAATTTGCGGTTATGTTATTGTGTAATGATGTAATTTTCATACGCGCTTATGCAATGTGTCAATGTGGTGAGTGAGTTAAACTTGATGCTTGTGTGTAGGATCTATTCGTTAATCGAACGTAAGCTTAGTTCTCATTACACGCTGAAAATCAGTGCGTTTTTGACTGAGAAATAGTGAGGGCGTCGGATGCTATAAGTCGATCTTTTTGCGCAGAACTGCGTAAGAGGATTTTTATTTATATTGCTAAACACGTTTTAGCAATGAATAATAAATTCAATTTACTAGTCATTCATTCAGTAATTCGTTTTAGCAATGAATAAAGTAGGTTTTTTTTTTATAAAAAATACCTTTTACCTCTTTTATTACAAACTACCTACGATATTAAAAAAAAAAAAAAAAAAAAAAAAATGAATTATTAAAAACCTTCGAAATCTATGATATATATTATTCCCATTTATACGAGTTCACAAAAGAGTTTGAAACTTACCTTAAAAAAATGCCCAATGTTTGTATTATGTAGCATATTCTAAGTACACAAAACCGATATTCATGAGACAAAACATAAAGGACTGTTTTAGTTCTGATTAAAAAGTGTGACTCAATTTCTCATTAATAAGATGACTTCAAGGAAATGTCGAATTTTTTATTTTTCAGATTCATCTTTTTAAATATTTGAATAGCTTTAAGTATTCGCTTTAGCATGAGTTATGTCTATGAAATTAAAATAGGCCTGATCTTTTGTTTTTTGTTCATATATTCATTTTACCTTAGAAAGTTATCAGAAATTATAAGAATTACTCTAATAAATAAAAACAGAATTAATTGATATAGAGTTTTTCTATGTTAAAGGGCACGATAAACTGTTTCTTTACACTAATAATTACAGTCTATTTTATGATCTTAACGCTTATAATATATTTTCAGCAGAAAGGCGGCACAAATTAAAATAATTCTTTCTTTATCTAATGATATTTAGTAAACAGCTTATCTTTATGGTTGTACGAGGGAAGAAGACAAAATTTAGACTGGATTTCAATGTGCTTATTGATATGTAAATGTTTCTATGCTCAACTCATTAAAGAAGGTCGCGCGATACATTTCACTACCCAGTGTTTCCTAATGTGCTAGACGTTATTAGTTCTTTACAATGGTTGTGGCTTATTTAAAACGATCCGTGACCAATATTAAATTTTAATAATGTGTTATTTCAAATGAGTATTAAAAATAATTCCTTATCTGAAAAAATTATTTTTTTTTTTATACGAAATCAAAATTATCAGATGAAGTTATAATATGATTACTAACTGCTTCCTTAAACATTATCATAAGACGTATTTCTGAAAATTAGTGGAACAGATTTTTACTTGGCTTTATGAAAATTTAAAATATATACAATTAAAATATTCATGCAAGCTGAAAAAAAAACAAAGCTGCCAAAAAAATTCCTTGAGAAAAATAAAAATGGAATTATGTTGAATCAGGGAACACTTTTCCCTGCAATGAAATAATAAATTTATGCTATTTTACTATTTTTTCTTTATTTTAGTTTTATATTATCATTTTTTTAATTTTTCTACTATGAAAAATTGGTTTCCAGTTCTTGTCATTGAGATGACTTGTTATTAATAAGAAATAAATTTATAAGCTGACAAACATATATCAACTTTACCAAAATGTTTTGGGAGTAAAATTCTTACAATAAATTTAATTACTAGTGATCGGTAATCATACTGAATTATACATTATTTCAGCCACAACATAAGTAGCTCAGTCAGGCTATGGGATCAGAAGTATAAGCTACCTTAATTGAGTGCCACTGTATGAACTCCGTTCGCATTTCGTAGCGGCATAACATTGCAGCAAGTATAACGTCGTCTGTTATAAGAGATCTATAGTTGTATGGAGTTAAACTGAGAGAGAAGAATGAAACCAGGGGTGTAATGAAACAATACATCATACAGGCGCTCATTACAAAGTTTCTTGGTCTCACATTCTGAAATGATAAATTTTAGATAAGAGCCAACGCCGAGTAAAAGCTGAGAGAAGACAAGTAGAGAAGAGTGTGTAAAGCGACTGAAGAAAGAGAATGCTGCTGCTTTTACTGCTGCTAGCTGGCTCATTGTGTTCATCGCAACCGAGGCCTCCTCTAACTTTAATTAAACTTCAGGGAAATATATACCCGGCTTACACACAGACAGAGTATGTTCTAAAACATAGAGTGTAGATGGTCGCCGCGCCACGTCTTGGAATTTAACCGACATATTACCTGATAAATCACCTCAATTGTCACGTTACCTACCACCTGATAATACATATAATATATATTATATGCAATTTATACATTTTTAAGAAAATAATACAATTTATTGTTTGTATTTAAGCATAATTTTTTCATAATTTCTTTGGGCCTAATCTGGATTTCAATATCTGAATACCTTTTCCAGATATCAATGTACTTCTAGCAAATGCAAGCAGCACTTAAATAATTTGAATGAATGATCACTAAATGATCAGTCAATGTTACACCAATTATATCTTAAACTGGATGATACTATTGAAACGAATCTATTAATAAACAACTAAGGGCGAAAATGTAAAATAAAACATTTTTATGTTATTTATAAACACTAACACACACACGCGCGCGCGCGCGCACACACACACGCACACACACACACAGACATATATATGTATATTGCATGTAATAGAACATTTTGTATTATATAGTATCAATGATTATTAGTATCGAAATAACAACAAAGTGATGATAACATGGGTTACTAACATTATAGTTTAATTCCCAGAAGGGTTATTCTAAAATAAATTCCCTTAGGTACTCCGATATTGAGGGAATTTTCGGAACACTGTCTCAATATCATAGTAACATCATCAATGAAAACACATCGTAGTATCCTTTGTAAACATACTCCATCATGTTATTTTAAAGCAATAATAAAGATGTTTTGAAAATAGTAAATAAAAATAACATAGAGCATAAATATTATTCAGCATTGATTACACAAAATGAAATTTAAATTTTCAATAAGATATTTGTAAAATATCATAATTTAATTTGTTAGTTTAATTTCTGTAAAAAATACCTTTCTTAATTAAAATAATGAATTAAATTGATACTGATTAATTTATTAAAATAATAAATCATAAAATAATAATAGTCGGTAAAACTAAATAAAAAAAACATTATTTACAAGCATGGTTAAAATAACTCCACTTAGTTTTCTGGAAAAAGTTTTAAAAAATGTATGCACTCCTTAAAAATATTCTTTGAAAAAAAATATATTACACAAACTTAGATAATTTATTAACTTATCGATCACAAAGATTTGTGTTAGCCTTTTTAATAGGCCAGGTGTTGTATAAAAAACAAACTTTAGTATCATTGGACATTATTAGTAAATTTTTTGATAATCAATGAATTATATAATGTACTACAATAAGCAATCACTAGGATATAATTTGGTAAATTTGCGTAATTTTCTAACCTAAATATCATAGTTCTTAGTGAGAATGTAAAGAAAGAAAAAAAAAGTTCTTTGATACTGATATTTGTTATTTTGATAAACTTTATATACATAAAAGTTCAAGAATATTGTTGTTATTAAAATAATAATTACTATTATCTTTTCTGTTAAGATCATTATAGGTTCTATGTTTATCTTTCTTAGCTTCATATTTTTATCACATGTTGAAGCATTTTGGAACCACCCCATACTTACTGTACTGGCACTTTTAAATTCTGTTCATCTTTATATGACATTTAGTCAATGCTCCTCCCCATACTTGACGTCATTCCTTATCTGCCTTCTTCTTGTTTATTTGTTATAAATGATTACACTTATCTTTTCATAATATTTATCTATTTCCTATATTCAGTAAACTGAGATTCATAAAAAAAACATTCTCTTGATTTTTGATCTGTTTATTTAGAACGTTTTATTGTTAAATTTTAATTTAAAGATTTCTAAATACTCCTTCTTCTTCCTTTAATACGTTTGTGAATTAATTTCATCGATTCTTCCATTTTTATTGCAGTATTTTATTCTTTTATTAAATGCGTTTCATAATTAAAATGTTGGTTTCTATTTTTAAAAGATCTTATGTGTTCGATTTTTAAAAATCACTTTCAAATGTTCATCATTTGTCAAAACCAGTTTAAGAATTCCTTTTCTTGTTCAGTGGCTTTACAAGAAGTCAAATGAAGTGACTTTGGATTGAAAAGGATAAAAATTTATGAAACTGAAATGATCTTATTTTCCATTCTTTGATAATACATTTCTTTATTTAGTCCATTACGTATGAACGTAATTATGAAGCAATGCCAATTAAATTTAAAGAATATTAAACATAAAGTAAACAAATTATGAATCAGTTTTCTATGAGAAAATGGACAGTAAGATATTAAAAAAAAAATAAGATGATTATTGCCAAAGCATATTTCCAGGCACAGAAATGTTGAACAGAATTTGGGAAATATGTAAGAAATAAGTAAGAATACTGCAGACCAAACTAAAATCACTAACTAAAAAATAAAAAATAAATGGATCAAATTGTTTCAAATAATATCAATGATATTGTATCCAAAAGTTCTTTTGATCCCACCACTTTTTGGGAAAATTTTAGAAAAAGAGAAATAGATAACAAAATAATGTAACAGCACATAGTTTACATGAATAATATTCAGAAATACAAAAGATTAAGATGAGTGAATTTTGCTGGAAATCATTAAAGAAGTTTCTAGGCAACTGAAATTACTGTTTATCTCAAAAGAAAAAAATACGTAGATCTGACTGTTATGGATATTAATAATAAAGAATCATTTGATTTTGTATCATTAACATTTCATCAGTTACGAATTTATGCACATCAGTATATAATAGTGTACCCATAGCTAAAGAAAAAGAAAGTAAATATTTTGGAATCTTGGCTCTGAAGTTAGATTCCTTTGATTATATCCTGCAATTTGCACATTAAATTACCAAAGGGTGAAAAAGGTGATTTTATATTATTGGTTTTTTTTTTTTTTTTTTTTTTTTTTTTTTTTTTTTCTTCCGAACCCCCCTTTGGTTTTATCTTTCGAGGGTGGGGGGGGTTAATTGTAGGGGGTGGGGAAAACGCCCAG
>JAAAKQ030078314.1:0-15151 GCA_010016005.3 Zanna intricata | reverse complement strand
GGCCGGAAAAAGAAAGGGTGACGAAAGATTTCGCCCCGATTTCTGCCGCTTTCGGTAAAATTGAGTTAGACTGCAATTCTTTGAACCCAAATTAAGTGGTAAATTTAATGGTTTACAAGAAATCTGACCTGAAAAACGTTAAAAATACGTTCAAGTTGAAAAATCTATTGTAGTTTTCGAGAAAACTAGGAGTAAAATAGTACGAATAAAATCCCCCCAAAAAAAAACTAAATACTAACATAGGAATTTTGAGTTTATTGAAAAACAAAACATATCAAAATGTGGTAAATTTTAAATATCTGACTTAAAAAGAAAATATCAGCCAACACCTGCTAACGAAGCATTTTCGAACCTATGTTTATATAAATTTTCTTATTTATTTTCACCAGTAGAACATCTCCTGAAAATCTCTTTTTTTCTTCGTGAATCGCTCCAAAGCCTGTATTTAGCTAAAAAAAAAAATATATCAAATTTTAAAAAAGTATGGCAACCAAAAAAAAAAGAGAGACTTCAACGGTTAAACTTAGAAAAATTAATTTAGCAAATCCTTCTACTTCTAAACGATGTTTTTTCGTAACATACTCCAAACAGGAAATTCATAAGAGGAAGGGGAGACAACTCAAAAATGTTGGGAAGGATAGGGTTGTGATATATCATTTACTCCTTGTTTGCTACTCCTACAAGCAAACATGTTTCAATTTTTTCGCTAATAGTAAGCGTTTAAAAAAAAAAAAAGAAAAAGAAAAAAAATTTAATAAATACAAAATATATAATTCTTACTGGAAAATAAATAAATAAAATTACGCTGTATTATTCCAATATTTGAACTCTGATTTAAAGACTAACGTTATACCTATTATATAATCTAGCTTGTATAATGCCATTATCATATCTATAGTAACGCTTTAAAATTGGACCAATATCCTTTATGAATTAATTCGAAGACAAAGTATTGTTAAAATTTTACTTTATTATGAATTAATTGTAAGAGAAATAGTATTTATTATAATTAATCTACGATACTAAAATTTTATACAAAATTATCATATAAAAATTATGCAATTTATATGTGTTAACGAATCATTTGTTACAAAAAACAAACAATATTTTTATGATAATTGTATTGTACTAAATAGTGGTTACTAATTTAATTTAAAGAAAAGAAGAAAGTACAAGCAAAAAAACTGACAATTAATAAATAAAATAACAATAATATTTTTTTTTTTTTTGTATATATTTAAAGGAATATCTAATCTTAATATATAAATTATTTATTACAAACAAGATTAAAATAATTAAAATTTCCTTTCACATACAAATAAAATTTCTTTTTAAAAGAGGAAACGAAACCTGACTATTTATTTATTTAACCAGTTTATATTTAAAGAAGGAAGTATCGATGGTTAGATAAACTGAACGAATATAATATTGCGGCTATTCGACGGTAAACATCGGACAGTCAACGGAAAAAAATAAATTAAAGTCACTTTTTATTTTTATCGTATTTTATTTTAATTTATAGATTTAAAAGAAAAATTATTTAGAATTATTTTATTTATCCTTTTTTTATTAATCAATTATTAATTATATTATTATTATTATTATTATTATTATTATTACTCAGCATCTTTTTTTTAATTTTAAGGTATAATAAAAATAAAATATTATATTACGAAAATTATTTGTAAAATATAAAAAAATAATAATAAATTATAAAATATGATTTATTATTTCTTGATATCTATGTTTTATTTTTTGATAGAATAAATAAATACACATTTTATTACTCCTTTATTTCTTTTTTATAACGTATTTATTAAAAAAAGAATACTTTTTTTTAACTAAATTAGTACATTGTTTTTTTTTTCAATACAATGCTTCCAAAATTCTTTAAATTTTCAATTATTTGTATTTTTTTAAACTCCACTAAATTAATTACTTCAAATGTAAAAAGACTTCTTTTTCATTATACAGAGTGATTCAGGAAGAATGTAACAAACTTTTAGAATATGTTCTACTGGAGAAATTAAAAAAGAAAATTCAAATAAAGACAGGTTTGGAAACGCTTTATTAGCTAATGACGGCTGGCGAAAGATTTTATGCTTTCAGTAAAATTAAGCCAGACTATAACTCTTGAGAACCAAATTAAAGGGTAAATTTAGTGGTTCTATATGAAATCTGACTAGGTTTTAGAACTGCATTTTTAGTAATTTGATTTTGAGAAATCTGGGATTTAGACAAAAAGATTGAAATCGAAAATACACTATTTTATGTGTGACGTAAAATAACTTTGTTAAATTGGCACACAATTAATTATCTTTAATGATTATTAACCTTTAATTAATAATTTTTAATTGTTTATTATTCTAAAATAGTTAATTCTTTTATTGTGTAATACTGAAAATTATTATTTCTTTCAATACCTAGTTAAAATTGGTCATATTTTGATATGTTTTATTTTTAATAAATTTCAAAATTCTTACGTTCGTGTTTAGTTTCTGTGTACTTTATTCATAATATTTTACTCAGAAACAAAATATCTACATGTATTGTTTATAACGTTTATATATTTACCACCTATTTAACAAAATTCTTTTACACGAGATTTCTCAAAAACTACTAAAAATACAGTTCTGGGAAATATTTTTTCTCTCTCTCTTTTTCATGTTAAATTTCATATAAAACTACTAAATTAATTTTGGTCTTAAGAATTATAGTCTTGTACCGAATAGACGCAGATATTAGGGCGAAATCTTTCGCCAGCCAATATTCAATAACGAACCATTTCTCTATAATTATATGAACTTTTTTCTTTATTTTCACCAGTACTATATCCTTAAAGTTTGTTATATTCTTCATGAATCACTCTGTACAATAACATTATCAAAAAAATATAATAAATTTAATAGTTTCTGAGGGAACGATTTGATGATGAATAAAGAACAGAACGCGATTACGTTTTGTTTGATTTGACTAATTAAACTAAATAAAGCAACAGCTGTTTGTACTCTTTTGTATAGCAATGATATACTAAAAATATATAATGATATGCAATGATATGCTTAAAGATATATAAGAAAATCATTAAAAATATTCAAGAAGAAATTTTGTGAAAATTTACTTACAGTGGATTATTTTAAGGGAGTCATCCGAAGCGATATTATTAGATACAAAAAAAAAAATTAGAGAGAGGATAATATCTATATCATATAAGACAAGGTAAAATGTTACTGGAATGACTGGGTTCAATATCTTTACCGTATTCACTGAAAATTAAAATACAAAAATGATTTTGAATTATGAATTAAAATAGAAGGCGATTAGGAAGCCCGAGGAAAAGATGGTAAACCGAAACAAATCAATGATCTTTTCTGTAAAGTAAAAGAGTAATAAAGAAAAAGATATGGTTAAGCAATCATTATAAAACTATACATAAAAATTAAAAACAGACTAAAAGAAAAAAATAAAGACATTAATATATATTTTTATTTTTTATTTTAAAAAGCAATAAAAATTAAATAAACAAGAAAACAAGTTATGTCCATTTTATCCTTGAAATGCTTCAACCATAGCTGAATTTTAATAATACGTATGTTGAACAAACTGGGCACAAACGATTGAAGTTTTAAGAAAAATGACGAATAGTTAAGCTAATTTTAATTTGTTTAAGCAAAAACTGTGAAAGTAGGTAACACAGAAATTATTATAATTATTATTAATCGATTAGTTAAATAAATAATGGATTAGATATTGAACACATAGTACGAATGCAGAGAGGTGTAGGAAGAACACGATCGTAGATGTATAAATATCTGCGAGAATGATTTGAATTTTCATCGAGTAACCTGTTACGTGCTAAATCTATGAACGCCATCTTAATTACAGAATAAGAGAATAAATGGAGAGTGAATAAAAAATAAAAATAAAAGGAAGAGGAGTATGGGGGAGGAAAACAAAGGAAAAAATGTAGTTTTACTTAATTTTTTTAGGAATCCATTTTATTTTTAAACATTAAAATATTAATTATTTTAAACATTTAAAAATTAATGGTATAATTTAAAACATTAATTTGGTACACTGCAAAGAGATTTTCTTAAAATAAATAGGCATATATATGTATATAATAGATACAGCCTGTAAAATACATTAATAAAAGATATACTCAATTTATGTTTATAATTAAAATGAAAGATAACAAGTAAACGCTGTAAAACATAATTGACAATAAAGAAACTTAGAAATGAAGTAGAAGAAATACTACTGAAATTAATTTCTATTGAAAAAAAACTGATTAAGGGAAAGTAACATTTTAATCCCCACCAAAAGTTTCTGTCTGTAACAGACATACATATGTAGGTGAGACAGCGGTCAGACGATAGAAAATAAAATGAATGATGTAAGCGTTAAATCAAAGAAATAGGTGGGTAGAAGTGATTAGCAAATAGAAATTAAAAAAAAAAAAAAAATTTCTAAAACGTTTTATACATATAGAGCAATCTAATAATAGTAAGGTATAAGGAAGACTGAAAACAGAAAAGGAATTTTAGAATAAATCAAAATAAGAAATAGATGTTGGATGAGGAAATTTCAAATAACAAAGACTGTTTACTAAAACTATTTTTTAATCTTCTTTTAAAACATTTTTCCTTTTTTTTTTACAAAGAACGATAGGATTATTTATAAATAAAGGAAGAGAATAAGATATATTAAAATAAAAGGACACGAACAGTATTTTTAGGAAGTCTTACTGGATATTTCAAACAACGAATGTAATAGATACAAAGATTAATCAATCCCTTCCCGATTCTGAACTCTTCATCTAATATTTTTATTAAAAAAAGGGCAGCAGAGGTTTACATAACTTTCACGGTTTTTCTCGTGTTAAATTTTATTTCAAATGTGCCCATAGACTTTATTAATGACCTTAATCATGTAATATTTCGAGTACAATTGCGAGAAAAATTAAAATTTTCACTAAAAACATTTTGGTAATCAAATGACGTTTACTACAAAAATTATTTAATATTATAAGTATAATTGAGATAAAAATCAAAGTTCATAATAAATAAATGTTGTTATAGTTAAGCTCTTTACCAAATGACGTTTGGATTATTAAGATTAAACAACATTGTAAACAAAACTGCTAAAAAAAATTTACTTAAAATTTTGGATCGGATTCGACCCTCATTTAAAATTTTTAATAACATCGACAACTTAAAAAGC
Organism: Zanna intricata; assembly: GCA_010016005.3. Classification (NCBI taxonomy): domain Eukaryota; kingdom Metazoa; phylum Arthropoda; class Insecta; order Hemiptera; family Fulgoridae; genus Zanna; species Zanna intricata. Next base: position 9,928 of record JAAAKQ030078314.1, on the reverse strand, counting down.
AGATAAAATATCAGAAATTTAAAAAAATGCAAAAAATTATATAAATTCTTTCCCATAGGGCTCTTTTTTAAAAAAGTTCTCATGTCGTCTACATTAATACTAAATACGTTGAATTTAAACAGATATTTTGTATCTTGAAAATAAAATTTTAAAAATTAATATTTTAAGCAAGAATCGTAATCCGCTTTCTTGGTTTTTGGGGCTTAAAAGTTTATTTATTGGAGTAATTATGTAATTAAGTTGGCTAGATTTGAGGATTTTTCACGAAAATGCTTTAGTGGTGAATTTAAAGAAATTAAATCAGGAGATATAATTCATTTACGCATATATTTCCACATGAGTTTAAATTAGAATGCACCCCACCTGTAAAGTAACAAATATTAATTGCATAGTACCTTTGAATACAAGTACAACTCTTTTCAGTGGCTTCATACAAATAAATATATTGTAAAAACGTTTATTTTAATTAGCTCAATTAACCGACATATTCTTTTAACCGACAGTTAAATTAATATACCAGTAACTAATTAGCAAATTTTTAAATAAATGACAGCTAAATTACCTGTCAGCATACAAAAAAAAAATCATTGATATAACAATTACATCACGATAAGTTGTAATTAAAAATACGAAAGTTCTTTCTATCCAATCAATCGTCCATTTCATGGGTTACAATTTTTTTTTTTTATTTTACTTTCTCGACAATTATAATATACTATTACAAGTAAAATTATTTTAATGGCTCAAACGTTTGGATGCCGGTTTTTTCTCGAAACTTCTTTTTATATATAGATCTCTCTCTATCTCTGTATGTATGTGTGTGTGTGTGTGTGTGTGTGTGTGTGTGTGTGTGTGTGCGCGCGCGTTTTTGGGTCTAATATTTTGAAAAATACGTATTTTCGTGTAAAATTCACCAGTAAACTTTTGATGTCTATCAGTAATGTGTAAAAAAAACTTTTGCGTAGTTTTGCGCAAGAAGACCGACTTTTTCGTTATTTTTATTTGTTCCCTTTTGAAAAAAGTATCAGCTCATTCTATCTAAAATTGTACAAAGAAAATGAATTAAGAAATATATTTTAAAAAAACCGAAATAAGAAGCAAATTAAAATAAAATAAAAAACGATACACAAATATAAATAATTATAAAAAAAAAATAATAATTTTAATATACTGTAACAAGAAAATCAACAATAATTAACACGAAAATAGTTAATAATTCCGACGCCGTCACTATTTCGCAGAAAGAAACACACCGATTTTCAGAGTTCAACGCATTACATAAGTTCGATTAATCAGTAGATCCTAGCAACTAACAAGCATCAAGTTTCAAGTCGCTCACCGCTGTGACTCACGGCATAAGCGCGTTTAAAAAATACATCACTAGTCTTCTTTTTTTCTTTTAACCTCCGAGAGACCACCGTTATTTCATCAGAGGATGGAGATGAATAATTTGTAGCGCGTGTGAAAATGCCATGCCTGACCTCCGGATAAAAGACCGAGATGCTAACACTCGCGCCACGGAGGCCGGCATTCAACACAACCCTTAGATAAAACATACCCATTCATCATGACTCTCAAAGTAAGTAACGCTACCTGAATACACCGAACAATATTGCAGATAATGAAATGTTAAATTTCCAACTTGCAACATCATAATGAACCACGCTTCTAACTTCTCCCATAAAATTTTTTCGACCTTTAACAAAGCGTAATTCAAGAAAAACTCAAAACAATTTTCATAAAATTTTCATATACACAACTTCAGATACACTTCTACAGCATAACTAAATTTAAATGAAATTGATAAAGTAGTTTCGGAGATTTTTGAGACACAAATTTTATACGTAGTCCTAAACATAAGGGAATTACATTCTAAATGATATTTTCGTACTCATCATACCTCAAAAAGTAAAGAAAATTAATTTTCACCTCCTCCACAGTCCTACCATGCGTCCTAAAAAATACCGTAACCCCGTACTTTTCTTCAAAAAGTCGGTAAAAAATTTTTTAAAATCATTTTCCAGTATCATAACAACAAAAAATCAACACAGTTTGAAGAATTATAAATTGTTCATATTACATTACGAATATATTTAAAAAGAGATTTGGATTAAGTTAGAGATCCGGGGATGGGTGGAAGGCCAAAATTATTAATATATGATTGTTTGAAAATCGTAACTTACTATCATACGTTGCACATTGCGTTGTTAGTGCGCATTGTTTTGTAATTTTAAATTAAATTTAAAAAAATAAGTTAAATTAAAGTTAAATTTTATTACATATAGATCGTAACAATGAATTAAATTTTTTAATAATACAAATTATTTTTTGTTCGTTTCCTTTTTCCGAATAAACACTTCTTTGTATTTTGTAAAACAAAACTCAAAAATTTTTAAATTCTAGAAGAGGAACTAGAAGAAAATACAATCTGAAAGATTTCGCAACCGTGTTACCAAGCTTATTAAATTAACTAACTTATATAGAATAACGTTCAAGTAATTACTCTGCGTAATTCGTCGCTGCTGGCTTCGAAAGGTATAACAAAGAAACCCGCATATTGTTATATATTACGTGAGGGATCTTATTCATATGATTTATTTTTAACCGCAGAGAGTTGAATTACTAATCCTCTGAATAGGATATCTCATGCGGGATTTTTTAAGTTTTAAATGACTGAACAAACGATGGTCTACAAAAAATATAATAGCTATTCTAAAATTATTGCTATAATTCCAAATTAAAACTATCATTGCGTAAAATTCCAAATAAAACTTATATGAATAGCTACAAACTGGAGGGTTGATATATATAAAAGAAATTATTTACTTACCAAAAATATTTAACTGCTAAGAAAGGCTTATTTTGTAATACATCAGAAAAAGATTAAATTAATAATCCCGTTTCTACTTAAAAACCAAGTTCTAATGAAAAAATAATCATTCTTGAAGATGACCAAATTTTAAGAACACCAGCTAGCACAAACGGATTCTAAACTTTATAAAGTCCATTCTAAAGATTTTTTAATTACTTTACAAAAGCAATAACATCTATTACCGAAAGAAATTCATAACATAATATCTGTGGGAAAAAAGGTAAATTATCTATATTTAAAACTAAATTCTCTAACGCCAACTACAAATAAAGAAAAAGGATTAAGAAGAATAACTTCCTTGACATTTTTCCAACAGTATATTACTATTCAACATTAGTATGATGCAGTAAGTTTGATACGTAGCCAAGTTTCCTTTTATCCGGTGCAGAGCGAAACAGATTTTTTTTTTAGTTTTATGGAAAATGAATGTAATTCATTTCATCTTAAATAATTATATACATGACATACATTTAGTTAAATATAATCTTATTTTTATGTACAGGTAAAAGTTATTCGTGTAAATAAATAAATAAATTTGTATCCTTCTATAAAAAACATATTGTACGGTAAATTAAATATTAAAATTTACCTTATGTATTTGAAATTTCCATTTATATTATGTATTCTTGTAATATATGAACATACCTGCAACAAAAAAAAAACAATAAACAGTATGTTAAAATTAAAATAAATATTTAATGTTTAATGTAATATAGTGTTAATAGTATACGCACATACATCATTACAGCAAATTTGATTTAATTTTTACTTTTTTAACAGGTTTTTAAACGTAAGATAAAATATCAGTTTAAATTTGGCTTTTCAATTAATGTACGCCGATTATAATGTTAACATATATATATTAGTCATCATTTTTCAGCTAGAATCCAATCGGTTTACAATGTATTCAGTAAAAAACAAAAAATAGTTTTCATTTATAGAAAGGTTCTTTTTATTGTAAAATATTTTTTTTTTTGTAAAACTTTAGTCGTTTTAATTTTTATTTTTTGGTTTCAATCACTAGTTTATCTGTTCCTTTTTTTTATTAATTATTCCTCCAAGATATTTAAAATAGTACGTGATCCTAATTTTGTATCTATTTTATGAAAGTATTTTTTATAAAAATATTTTATCTTAATTAATTGTTATTAAAATCATTTTTTCATAGTTTTACTTCCTGTTCTCAGAAAAAATACGTTACAGTAATAAATTACCGTTGTTCGTCGTTAAAAAAGAAAATTAATTACTACCTTGGAGGATCCACGAAGCTCGAGACCCGGCGGGAATCACAGAATTACCGGATATAACATTGCAATAATGTTGTATATCTCCTAATATTATTTCGTACTTAAAAAAAAAAAAAAAACACGAGATATATTTTCAAGATAAAAATATGTATTAGAAAATAAATATATTTCCAATAAAAACTAACTAAAAAAAAATGTTACCCTAATCAGAATAATTTTTTTTTTTTTTAAATTAAGGATAACATGTTTAATTATATAACAAAGAAAAGGGGTCAAATTTAATTAAGTAGAGTTCTTCAAGTAGCGAAGCTAAAATAACAAAATGACCATGAAAGAATCAGGAGCAATTTGCTTATCACTTATTCCATCATCAGAGTAATTTAAACGCATTACTTACATCATTTTTAACTTAAGGTTATGTACAAGTAGTAAAAAGACCAATCATTTTCAAGCTATCTGTAGCTCATACATTTATCTAATTTAATTTTATTCTTGAAAAGAATTTGCGCAATTTTTAATCTTAATACAGTATCATTTTGCAAAAAGGATATTTTTTTATATTTAAATAAAAAATAAATAAATAAATTGTTTTTTAAAATATCACATTATGAAACAATATTACTTAAAAGATTATTTATTTAGTTTTTTACTCTAACTAGTATCCTAATTTTATATATATATATATAATACCAAATAACTCCATGCTTAAAACTAATTTAATTTTATTAAGAGAAAAAAAATTGTTTTCTCTAATAATTTATCTTTATTTATTTTATTTTTATTTATTTATTTTTTTGTTTACAAAAACTGGAAATAATTACAAAAAAATCTAACAAGTGAATATAAGAGCGATCTCATTTGCATAATTCATGGAAATGGATATTTCTTTGAATTATTTGACATCTATTTATGGTTGTTACGTACATATAAATTAATACTATATAATATTAGGAATAAATTTAGTTCGATCGTAATTTTAATTAAATACCACATTAAAGGAAATTCGTTCGGTGGAATTTTTAGTGAGGTTTTATATGATCTTTTTAGTTTTACATGTATTTTTTAGTGAATTTTTTATATGAAAAAATTAATAACTACATAGATCTAATTAAATAACTTGTAAATTGGATACTACTATAAAAGAAAATAAATTTTATGAAAATAACAAAACAGAAATAAGTTATAGCATTTCTTTGTTAAGTTGAAGTAATAATGCATTATTATGCTATTTTATAACAGAAAAGAGTACAATCTTTTGATGTGTTACGCTATTTCTCCCAGCCTTTGTTATAGCTGTGACAGTTGTAAAATACCCAGGGCACAAGCTGTTCCAGTCAGAGTTGATTTTTTTTTAAATTAACGATATACATTAGACATCACTTGTAAGATTGAATATCATCTGCGTTATAGTGAGTTTGGGATGTTACGTGGAACTGTATATTTAGCTCAATGAAAAAAAGCAAAGGGAAACTACTATACTCCTCACTTTCTCTAATAAACTAGGTGTGAGATACCTTATTATTTATAAGAATGTTTGTATCATCTTTCGGAAATGATTTGAATCTTAATTGATCATGGCAGTTAATATACAAACAAGTTATACAAAAATAAAAAATTTAAAAAAAAACTTATAACAAAACTTAAATGGAAAATATAAAATTGAACTAAATTCAATTAGTTAGTGCTTTGACTATTAGTTTTAAAAAAATATAATTAAGAGAGCGTTTCAAAACCGTTTACACAAAAATTATGTACAATATAAATCTCAATTGTAAAACAATCCTTATTACCGGTCAAAAATAACTGATAAAAATAAAATACTAATGTAGTGCTTGTGCTTCGGTTGAACATTATCAGTCGGCGATATTATGAACATGAAAAACCACTCCATAACAATATGGTTACTCCATAAACAACCTCCTCCCCATAAATGCAAATCTCAAAACCATTACCAACAATATCAATTAACTTTTGTAAAATATACTATTATAAGAAAAAGAACTACATCTTAATATATTTTTTCTCTTTTTTTTTTTTTTTCTTAAACACCCCCGAGGCAACTGGACCCGCCATTAGGCATAACTCAGTCGCCGAGATCTGAGATCTATATTAGAATACTATAAAATACCCAAAAAATAAACATTAAGTAATATACAATTCAAATCTAATACGATCTTCAGTTATATTAATATTTTTCTTACTTTAAGAAAATCGCCAACCTGACATCAGCTGACGCCAGACTGAGAAAAACGCTGACCCTTAAAAGCTACTACTGAAAGCATTATGATATGAAATTTTAAAACTTTATAATAATCATTTTGGTTCACTATCACTCAAAATTTTTAACTTTTAGTAAATTTAAGAAATAATGATGAAGATATATTTATATAATTAAAAAAAAATACAAATTTGTTATGAGAAGTTCAACAATTAGAACAACTAGCTACAAATTTTTTTGATCAATACTGATTTTTGTAGCATCACGACAAATAGTTTCGGTTATTGGTATCTCTTTTCTTTTGTTCCTAGTACTTTTTCATTTTGATGAGTGTTTTTTAGCTTTTGCTGGTTCCATTTTTCTGGATACAGGTTTTAAATCTTTGTCCCTATGTTATTATATTTTTTCTATTTTTTGCATCTTTTAGATATTTTTTAACCCGTTTGAACCACTTCGTAATTGTTTTTATATTGTTTCATCGGTCAAAGGATTTCCTTTGTGAATCTCTTTTCATCCATTCTCATCAAGTGACAACCGCGTCCGTTAAATCGTCTAATTTCTGATAAAATGAATTATTTTTTCGTAGGTTTCAACTATCTTTTGACTTTCTGAACCCTAGTATTTTCCTCAGTATTCTCCTTTTTATGTTATCAAGTTTGTTTATTTCTCCCTGATTAAGGATGTGCTTTCGGCCATGTAAAGTACCCCAGGTCTTACCATTGTTGTGTAATGACAGAAGTTAATGAGCGGCAGTATTCTTCATTGGGATTTAGAGTCTATCGCTTTATTATGTTTTGGTTTTCTGCAAAAGCTGCGTCCAGATATAACAGATTTCCTTTGACCTACTTCCGATACCATTTCCATTGATTCCTGGTTTACCTTTGTGTATTCTAAAGTTTTCTGCTTCAGAGTTGGTTTAATCTAGTACAGTATTTATAATATAACATACATGTTTTCTAACAATCATGAGATTTTCTTCAAGTTCTTTAATAATTAGTATGCCTATATATGAAGAATTTGGATACATCTTTAATTTATTAATCAACTTAACACGGTTGGTGTTAATGTAATATTACACATTTTTATTATACAATTAAGTTACTACAGAACATGATCTTAAGTCATTTCATAACTGCTTGAAAAGATAAGAATAATATTTATTTACTATTGACTGAACAACAATGAAGACAAATTGAAGTACGCGAAAGAAAAGGTTTTTGTTTTTTTGTAGTGGAAAACATATGACCGATTGTATTTATTAGATAAATAAAAGCCTAACGTCGATTATTTTAGACTAGTAGAACATATTCTAGATTATCAAAGTCGACACTATGTGCACGCTAGCCGATTGTTACCAAAAAGAGTATCATGATAGCTTTGGACAGTAAATTATAAAGTCGGAGTAATATATATATAAGTGGAAAATATATATGTAGAATTTCCTAGAAGACCAGTTTCATAACTAATTAAAAACAGGTCACATGTAATAATTAAAAATTAGAACACATAATTAATTAAAAGAGGTCACACATAACTAAAAAGATAACATGTTTGCTTTTTGAGATTTGAACAAATCTTGGGGTCAATCCTTGTGGTTGATGATAATGAGTAATACAAATAAATATTAAACATAATCAACAATTTTAGTAGATTAGGATATGTTTTTAGTTGAAAAATGTTAGATAGAACATACGAATGAAAAACCTCTATCATTCATATGCTTCTTCAAGGAGGTTAAGTTTAATCACTTAAACAAACGTGACAAATATCAAAAATTACTTTTGTAAGGTTTAGGACTGAACTTTTGAAAATCTGATAGTTTTATCTTAGTAAAACACCATAATGGGTAAAAAGACCATTTAAACAAATAAAAAGGCCGAATTAAGGAATATTTAATTAAATTGATCTTAACACTTTCAGGAGTGGATGACAGTGCCAATTTATCATTAGTTGATATAACCTAAGCAATAAGCTTAGGTTATAATAATAGCTTAAATTTTTTAAATTAGATTTTCCAGTAAATCTGGCTGAAAAGTTTGTAAATTTAATAGATACATTTACACGTCATAATTATAAATATGAGCAAACCTTCTCTTGTTCTCGAGTAGTTTTTTAGTTTTAACGAAGAAAAATCAAAAGTTTTTAGAAATATATTTAAATTTATCAACCAAAAATCGTTGATAAGCATTCTGGTCTCCCATCTAATTAAAAGAATTCCGTTTGAATTCTCTGGATAAATTATGAGAGGTATGGGGACCCTGCAGCCTAGAGGAACTTTAAAATTTCCTGTAATTGAAACGTTTTTGTTTGTATTAGGGTTGATCATCGGTCGTCATCAATTAATCTTTTTCTTTATCCTTTAACCATCTTCTTCACTTCTGTTACTATAATTTTAGATCTGATTCTACCAGGTCCATACTAAAGATGACAAGTCCTTTAGAGCCATATATTACTAAGGGGTAAGAACTGGTAGGAGGCTGCTTGTAGACGGTCCAGGAACTAATTTTTCTGTTCGATGGCTGAACAATAAGCTTTGTTGGTAAGCTGATCGAGTAAAGCTAGACCATCTAATCTATCCTAAAATGTATATTAACATTTACTAGGTTTTGAATTATGTAAGGTGAAAAAATGATATTTCCTTTCTGTGAAAACATACAGTATATTATTTATTACTGTCTTCTCTCAAATTGCATGGTGGGAGTGAAAATGAATTTTCTTTACGTTTTAAGATATGAAGAATACGAAAATAGCACTCACTTAATTTTGGAACTCCTTATATAGTTCTATTTTTAGGCCTATATATACAAAATTTTGTGGCTTGAAAATCTCAAAAACAATTATATCAACTTCATTGAAGTATAGATATGCGATATTAGTGTATGTGAAGTTTTCCATATAAATGTTTTATGAAGACTGGTTGAGTAGTACTTGAGTTATTCTCAATTTAAGGTCGAAAAAATTTAAACGGGGCATGTTAGAAGAACGGTTCGTTATAAGGCTTCAAGTTGGAACGTTGACGTTCCTTTATATCAGATATTTTATTGTTAAAAATATTATTCAGTTACCTACTTTAAGGTTCTGATGACTCGGTCACATGTGACAAAGGGAAATAAAATAAAATAAAATAACGAAACGTCTGTCTTCTTGAGCAGAACTGTAAAATAATTTTTTTTTCTTTTAACTTTATAATGCTGAATACTTTTGTATCAGTTACTTAAAACGTGACTGTTATTTTCCTGTTATTACGAAATGGTAAGGAAGAATAGCTCATCAAAGAATTTTTAAATTTTAAATTGGCTTATAAAATGATAATTTAATTTATCTAACAACTAGGACTTCAGTTTTTGCACTTTTTCAACACATAATGTTTTAATCCAAATAAAATTAAATAGAAAATTTCTGTTATTTTCAAGGAGAAAAATCATTTTGAAACCAGGCACATTTATTATAAATAAACGTTATTATATTTTTGGTTTCGAAGTCGAAAGTTCCAAGGTTCAAATCCTAGTAAAGGTACGAATTTGAATACTAGATCGTGGATACCGGTGTTCTTTGGTGGTTGGGTTTCAATTAACCACACTTCTCAGGAGT
>JAAAKQ030078292.1:0-15152 GCA_010016005.3 Zanna intricata | reverse complement strand
AGTATAGATATTAATATATTCATCGTAACCACTGACGATCGATAAAAATTCCTGTTGGATGATTACTGCTGGTTTGATTTTTATTTTTAATGATTATTAAAATTCAGTAATATAAAACTATTAAGTTATTTACTACTGGTCGTACATTTATTCACTACAATTTAGTATTAAAATTTTGTAATTCATAAAATATTATTTCTTAAATCATAGTAGTCGTTACAAATAAGAATTGGTTTGAAATTTCTATAATTATTATTATTTTTTTTTTTATAGTGATATTAAATTATATTACCTTTAATAATTGTTATACCTGTACTAAATTTCATAATTTTTCATTGAAACTTTTAAAATAAAATTTTTATAATATATTTACCGATTACGAAGTCACTTCCGTTATTTAATAACATTATGCTATTATTAAAGTAAAGTAATGAATATAAATATATTTAAAAATAAGGAATTTGGCAACATTGCAACAATAGTTTACGCACGTAAATAGAAATTTGTCTCTTATGAATTCGTTGTAGCCATATATATTATCTAAATGATTTGACTGTAAATGTGTTTTGGCAATTAATTTATTGAGCATACGGTAAACAATAGGTAATCTGTTTCCTGAGACTTTATCATTATAGTTAAGTTATATGATGAACCGAATTCTAATTACTAAAATTAAAACAACCATTTCTTAAATATAAAGGTTAAGTAAATTAGTATTGATATATGCTGAGGTATTAAAAACTATTTTATTTTCAGTTCCTTTATCCATTATCATTTTGTAAATAATGTTTTTTTTTTATTTTAAGTTGAAATTGTTCTATTAGACAACCAAATATATTTACAATATTTTATGAGGTATTGTACCTAACAACCTAATTAACAGGTTGTAACCTCTTTTATCTGTTTAGCCTCGGGAACTATCGTTAAGGTATTACTTCAGAGGATGATGTGAATGAAGTGTAAGTCTTGTACAATCTCATGTCGACCACTCCTGAGAAGTGTGGTTAATTGAAACCCATCCATCAAAGAACACCGGTATCCACGATCTAGTATTCAAATCCGTATAAAAATTTTTATCTTTAATAGGATTTGAATCTTACAACTTTCGACTTCGAAATCAGCTGATTTGCGATGTCGCGTTAACCACTAGACCAACCCGGTGGGTAACAGGTTGTAACCTAGATCCGTTGAAATTTTTACATACGCTCATGTAAAAACTAAGGCCACGGAGGCCGGCAACTGTAATAAAGTCTAGTACCACTATAGTTACTTTAAAAAAAAATTTAATCGATTACGAATAAATTTTTTCGTAATAATTTTGAAGTATTTAAGAATCATATAATTATCAGAAGAAAAAAATTGATTGTTATTTAAGGAATGAATCATTTCTGATTTTTTATATTCTATGATAAATATTTTCATGCCTATGTAGTAGTAATATAAACCATTTTTATCTGATATTAAGTGTAGAATAAAAAAAAAAGAAGTTATTTATTTTGAAGATTATTTAGTTTTATCGTTAAAATTTTTGTTTAATCAGAATTTATTTTTTTAATAACAACTTAAAGCAGTTTATGAGATCGTTAAAATCTAATGACCATGATATATTTGCAAAGAAATATATACTTTCTCAAGAGTAATATACGTATTTTATATGATAATTTACAGTTTGAATTTAATTATGTAAAAATATTTCGTCAATCATTTCTAGTAGTTTTATTTTATTACATGTATGAGTACTTACTGGATAAAGAAATACTGTTTTTAATATTATATATTGTGGGTTTCAATTAACCACACTTCTCAGGAGAAGTCGACCTGTGATTGTACAAGACTACACTTCATTCCCATTTCATACACATCATCCTCATTCATCCTCTGAAGTAATACCTTACGGTAGTTGCGGAAGCTAAACAGAAAAGAAAGAAAGAATATTATATATTATGAATATTCCTTTATGAGGCTGTTTGATTAAAGAAATTATGATATAAAGCAAACCTTATTTATATATATATTTTATAATACGCATATTATTATTTAAATGCATGTTTATAATAATGCATAACAGTTATGCATTACGATTTGTTTTGTAAGTTGATATTAAACAACACTTGCCGGCTTCCGTGGCCGAGTGGTACCGTCTCGGCCTTCCATCGGGAGGTCCCGGGTTCGAATCCCGGTCAGGCATGGAATTTTTCACACGCGCTACAATTCATTCATTTCATCCCTCTGATGTACTTAATTGTGGTTCTGGAGGTTAAACAAAAAAAAAAAAAAAATTAAAAAACACTTAGTAAAAACAATTTATGAAAATTTTCATAGATTCATATGAGTGAGCCGACCTCCGTGGCGCGAATGGTAGCGTCTAGGCCTTTCATCCGGAGGTCCCGGGTTAGAATCCCCCGGTCAAGCATGGCATTTTCACACACGCTACAAATCACTCATCTCCATCCTCTGAAGCAATACTTAATGGTGGTCCCGGAGGTTAAAAAAAAAAAGAAAAAAGATTCATGTGCGTGAACGCCAATCTCGTTGAATTAAATATAGTATGCAGTTTTGAACGTACTACAATTGACGATATTATCATATCAATTCTTGGATTTTTTTATAAATAAAAAATATTAATTTGTTTATTCTTTTTTTGTAATATGCATATATTTAAAAATTCCTTCTTGTTTTATGTTATTTATATTATGTGATTTATTTATTACTATTATTTGTTTTCATTTGAAAATTCACATTTAATCTGTTTTTTTAATATCTGTAAAACTAATTGTTTAATTGGAAACTAACATTGATCTCGCAATTAAATAGACTACAATAATTGTTTCATACAAAAAAATTTAAGCAATTTTTAAAACAATTATATAGATTTTTAAGAGGAACTGCTTTGATAGTAAAAAAAAAAACTTGTATATTATATAACCACGTATACTTGGTATATCACTCAAAAAAAATGCAAGAATGTCGGGGGGTATATTTTATACTCCTATTTATTGTAGACTCTGGACATCAGTCTCTAACCACTAGGTCTTTCTATTTATTTAGTGAGTATTTGATACTTTTTTTTTTTAGTGGCGGTTATGTGATTATTTTTTCTTTTAAGATGAACGAAGTTTAGGATCGCGTATTGATCCTTTGTAGGTTGTGTTTGTAAATTATTTTACACGGGTTATTCCTTGGAGATTGGTGAGATATTTGCGATCTTTTCTCGGTGCTAGTATATCAATCTAGCTGGAATCCGCCCGTCGGGACCTTAATTTTAAAGTGGGTCCAATGCACTCCTTCGCAGAGAGAACCGCACATGGTGGTTTTAGGTGGTAAATATTTACAACCGTAACCTATGAAAAACAGTGAACCTTGACAAGGGAATCACGGTTGAGAGTGCTGGCCTCTCTTCTCTAGGACGGGTGCTGGATTTTTTTCTATGCTTCGTCTGCTGTCTTCCGGAGGTCTTTTTTTCCTTCTCCATTGGTACTATATAAGAGTGCGGGGAAGATTTACAATTAATGTTGGATTAATTTTTTTTGATACAGAATGGTGGCAGTGATCGCATGTTGTTGAACTTCAACAGAAATGTTTTTCTAGACGTACTTGTATCAGAGAAGAGGTTGGCGGGACCGAAAGGACTGCCGTTGAGTTAAAGCATAACAATTTGCTTCTAGTGCCGGCCTCCGTTGCGCGAAAGGTAGCGTCTCGGCCTTTCATCCGGAGGACCCGGGTTCAATCCCGGTCAGGCATGGCATTTTCACCCACGTTACACATCATTCAACTTCATCCTCTGATGTAATTCTTAACTGAGATTTCGGTGGTTAAAAAAAACTTGGTTCTAGTATGAGTATTGTAAAAAAATCGAAGGTAACTTATTTTATTCTCCAGTCACTTCTCAGTTAAACTACGTAATTTCATTTTATACTGAAATCTTCTTAAAAACTGAAGATAAATACGACCTATTAACTATTTTTTTAACTTAACTCTTTCCTTATGTCTATGTGAAACGTCTAAATAAATTTAAAAAATTTATCTTATTAACTGATTAATAAATTAATTATTTTCTCTATGTGCTCGCCCAGTTTAGACATTTTAGAAGTAACGGTTTTCCGACAATTTATTTTTTTTTGTTTGTTGAAAAATAACTATTTCCTTTAGAAATAACTGTTTTTAAAATTTATAAAAAGAAACTAGTACATTCGTTTTGATGAACCATGTAAGAAAATATGAATAGTTATAAGAGAAAACCATTATTACCACAAGGATGAAACTCATTTCTGTAAATATATATATGATTAGATATTTCGCTTCAGAGATTAGGCTGATATATAGGAACTGTCAGGTATATGATTGACCTTGGTATATTATCTTATGAGCTGCTATCAATGTGATCTACTTACTGATAGTTTTAGGACCTTTTACAGTTATTCATGGTATAGAAGCTATTTTGAAACATTGAAACGAAATAATTACTTAACAAAATTAATGACGCTTACTCTTTTTCGAGCTCAAGCTCGAAACGCTTGCTAAGCCCAAGCGTTTTCTTTCTACCTTCATTTTATAGCTCTCTGTATTTTATGTAACTTTATTGATTATAGTAACTAGAATTTTAATACTTTAATTTTGTCTAGTTATTTGTTTGATCCCATGAAAAAAGTTTTGCACTAATTAGATCAAATTTACAATGAAGTTAAAATCAGATTATATTTAAAATAATTATAATATACCATACAAGTTTTTAATTATCTTCAATTGATATAAATATTTATAAAATTTTGCTAAAAAAAATTTATTTTATAAAAATTTTATAATATAATGAAAATTAACAATACTTAATAATTAATCACTAATATTAAGACATAATAAACATAAATTAATTCAAAATATACGAAAATAAACAGCATAAAGCAATAAAAAAATAAATAAACTTTTTAAAAATGTAATAAAATCTACTTCACATAACTATACTAAAAGTAAAAAAAAAAAAAATCTGTTGCGGACACCACATGATTTCCTTGTACGCCTATCAAATTACATATACACATTTTTTTTTTTTTTATTGAGAAGTACATAAAATTTTATTTCATTAATATCTTAAGATATTCTTCATATATATATATTTTGTTATTGAATAAAATTATTTATCGTAAAATTTTATTTTGCAATATTTAAATTAAAACAAAAAGTTAAAAAAAAAGGAAATGAAGACTGATTCGAACCGATGTGCCTTTTCCTTGTAAGATCTAAATATTTCATTAATTAAAATTTTATTTGATTATAACTCTGGAACCAATGAAAATAAGTACTATTTATGATATATCGTTGAAAAGCTGTCCTCAACAAGAGCTTATTACTGTAGTTAAGAAAAAGTTCAAAATCCAACGTTTTTTTTAGATTTTGGGCTATATTGGGCACATCTGATTCAGTCGATTGCAATGAAAAGGAGGGGAGGTGCACAACTAGATGTTACAACAGTCATAAATCCAAAATTTCTACATCCTACGGCTAATCGTTTTTGAGTTATGCGAGATACATATGTACATACGTACGTACGTACGTACAGACGTCATGCTGAAACTAGTAAAAATTGATTTAGGGATGGTCAAAATGGATATTTCCGTTGAAATCTCTAAACAGAATTTTTTTGCGATCACAATACTTCTTTACTTCGTAAAAGAAAGTAAAAAAAAAAACCATTGCTGAAATTTGGTATCGGTCCATTTGATTAAAAAAAAAAAAACAAAAACAAAAAACTAACGTATCGAATGAAAACTTCCTCCCTTTTTTTTTTTTGAAGTCATATAAAAATGTACTATTTATTGAGTTACCTATTGATTTTTGAAGACATTTATTAAATTAATTCATTAAATGTGTTAAAACAATTTTTCTTTTCAAAATGCTCGAGTTTAAATCCACTAGTAATAATTTTCAAGAGAAAGTACAGAAAAGGTAATTTTTAAGATTTATAAAAATTTAGAAACCTGAATCAGAATGCAAAATTTTTATTTATAGTATTTTCTAATTTTTCAGTTTTCTGGGTTAAAAAAATAATTAACTGTATAGAAAATTAAATATATTAGACATTTATTTAATCCTCCTTTTTAATTTCTAGGTTTTCACAGTTTTTTTCTTCTCAGATGATCTTAATTTATCATCTTAATTAAATTTATATAACAAACAGATTGAATAAACTACTTTAATGGCTAATAGATGATTATTAATTTTGTCGGTTTTCCACGCTAATGTGCAAAAGTAAAATCATTTACAAAAAAAAGTAGTCAGTCGCGGGACTGGCCAACAGAAGTGAATATTAAAACAATGAGTACCGATCATTGGTTAATAATTATATTTGATTCTATTACTGGTTCTAATGTGTGTGATTATTCATTTAAAAGGACTTATAAGACTACTTAAGAAATCTATTTATAATGTAGTGTAACGGTTAATTAAATAATTTGAAACAACTTAATAAACACTTCAATACGTATAGGTATACACAACCATATCTACAAAGAAACGTACTTCGAATAACTACAACAATCTTTCTATCCTGTATTAATGTATACGTATATGTGTGTACTGGTATACAGAGAAGAGAAAAAGAGCGAGAGAAAGAAAGAGAAGTGGAATCGACCGTCTTTCTTTACTGTATTGAAAAACATATTGATGTAAACCTGAATGCGTAAGTATACAGAAAGAGAGAGATAGCCCGAGAGAGAGAGAGAGAGAGAGAGAGAGAGAGAGAGAAGGGGGGGAGAAGTGTATCGGGAATCACCGACGGATCGTGGATGATTTTTCTTCCACCTCTCATTCTATATATATATATATATTATACGCATATATGTATAAATTCTCGCTCCATGTCTTTCTTTCCTATATATATGCTTAGCGTCTCGTGATAATTTTTGATTACGAGTCAGCTATTTTTTTCTCCATGCAAAAGTCTATCACAAAAGTGTCTGACACAACGCCTTATTGAAGTGAAAAACAAAGTTTTCGCTTCAATAAGGCAACAGGAAATCACTTCATTCCACACTTTTCTTATTATATCTGGAATTGGATGTTTAGTATTCATCTTGGAAGGAATGTATATCTTATATTAAATGTCCGAAAATTAATTTATTATATTAATTAACTAATTAATTATCCTATTGTCATCAAAAATATATTTGCCAAAATAAATGACGTTTAGATTATTTAATAACTGCTCAATATTAATATCATGTTTACGGAACATAAAGAAAAAAGAAACATTGTTTTATCTTTTGATATTATATTCTGAACAATTTTTTTTTTTATTAAATATAAAATAACAGTATATTTAGATAAAAAAAATAAATATAATTTTTGTTATATTAAATATAAAAAATGCATTTCATTGATCTGCAAGCATGTGACAATCAAACTATTGTTTGACGTACAGTCAATTTTATATTAGATGCGGAAGACAGGTACAGTCTTGTCTTGTTCATTCATTACACTTCAGTTTGGTATTCCCAGTTGGGTAACTCTACAGCCATATTACTTCATACTCCCTGACACACTTTAATGTAAACTATAAGAGTATTCCCCAGTTACAAAATAATACAATCTATGACAGTATTATCTTTTCTAAGTATATGCACCGTAAAAGAATTTAAAACATATATTCGTCTACATTTGTAATCGATCTAATATTTTTTTTTATTAGTTAAATAACTATTCGTAAACCAATAATAATCTGTCTTGCTGATAGTATTGCACTATTTACTTAAAATTTATTTTAGTTTTATTATTAAATTGCAAAAAAAGTATTTATTTGTAGGAATGTGAAATATAATAGATTTATTTAAATATGACCTTTGGTTAGCTATTTTAATGAACCGGAATTGGTTTACTAATAGAATTAAGTAACCAGATTATAATAAATATGACATCTACTGGAAGAAACTTTTAGAAATGATGGTATAAACAATTTTAATTTCCTTTTCATTAACCTCAATATCTTTGTTTTTTATGATTACTTCTTACTTCTTCCGTCCTTTCAACTACTATTGAATTTAACTTGTCTTTCTATTCCCCTCTAATCTTTCTCTCATTACTCTTCTTATTTTTCCTCCAGTTAATTGATGTTACTTGCCTTTTATCAGACCATTCAGATTTTAATTCAAAATTTATAGTTTTTGTAGTAGAAAAATAATCTCTCTCGTTGATGTTTTATTAAAGTTCACATTCAGCCATCATCTTCTCAATCGATTCCAACTTTTACAAGAAAGACTAAACCCGTTGTTTTTAGTAGTTTAAATTTTTAGTGAGGAAGAATTAGAAGACCTTTTTTCTTAATTTAATCTAAAACAAAATTATATCTGAGTTCGACTGGTGTCTTCGGTAATCAAGTGCCCTTGTAGTGTCTTCGGTAGACAAGTTGGTAAAGAAACTGACTGATTTGTTGAGAGTCCACGATTTGACCCTGATGCGGATCCGGATATTTTCATCATTCTTTTATAGTTTCTTTTATAATCCACGAACTAGTAAATTCTTGATAAACTATCTTAAAAAGTAATCTTTAAAAAAATTTCCAATTTAACCTTTTTTTTAATTTTTATGGTCAAACAACTAAGGAGGACTTCATCAACAGAAAAAAAAAACAAGCAAAAAATGCCAATCAATACGTAAACTACACACAATCATCACTATTACATAAGTGAATGCCTTGACTTTATTATTGTTTCTTTATATTTAATATTCTGTTTTTCATCGTTATTGTTTGGATTTATTAATAAAAATAAAATCAATTAGTGTTACATACGGTAATCAGTATAAAGCATCACCGACGGGGAGTCTTATTCTTTAAGAGTTTGGGGGTTAGCGTCACCATGGCCCTAGCCTCTGCAGTTTTTCTTCCCACTACTCAAAGAGCTGCAGAATACTTTACACTATACACATACAATATACCTAGAACACTACACAAATTACAACATATACCCTTACACAAATACATAACAACATTATACTATCTCTTCTTATAATTTCACTCGGTGGTGTGACGGCACCTAATGAAAGGTGGAAATTATCGTGGGGATGGATAGATGGCTCTACATAGTGAGTCTTGAACGATATCCTCTGGGCACTCTCTTTTTCAGTTTAGTCTTCAGAACTACCGAAAGGCATTTATTCAGAGTATGAATTTAGGATATGTATGAATGTAAATGAAGTGTAGTCTTGTACAGTCTCAGGTCGATCATTCCTGAGATGCGAGATGTGGTGGTTGAAACTGAACCACCAAAGAACACTGGTATCCACGAACTAGTATTCAAATCTGTATGAAAGTAACTGCCTTTATTAGGATTTGAACCTTAGAACTCCCGCCTTCGAAATAAGCTCGGAAAGCTTGAAATCAGTTGATATGAAATGACGACTTAACCACTCGTGATCTGTACTCCAGACACCCTGTTGTATGTTAGATTCAGTGTGTTGTTTCGCAAATAAATCACCGTAATACAACAGTGAGCTTCTGCTATATTACCAGCCATATTGGGATTTCAGACAATGAGCGTGTGATGGTGCGGCAAAGGAAGCTGTTTTCAGCCTCCTTTCATCAATCGCGTCGCTTCAAACGATTTTGTCTGTTTTATAAAGAGTGATTCATGATGAGTGGCGAACTGAGTGGAATGATAATGTTAACAATAAACTTCATCCAATCACTCTGTCACCGTGGAGCTCTTCATACAGAAATAACCGTCGATAGGAGGTTAGTATTTGCCGTTAGAATAGGGTACGCTAGACTTACTCATGGAAATCTGATGACGCCAACAAATGCACCCCTTTGTGCATGCTGCGACTGCCAACTAACAGAACACCACATTCTTGTGGATTGTATCTGTTATGCAGCATTGCATTGCTCGCAAGTTTAACATAAGGGCTAACATGAGAACTATTCTATGGGATAGTGAAATATTATCTTATGATTTACGTATCTTAGGGCCGTCCGTTTGTATTCAAGTACTTGAATTACTGTAGTTTGTTTCAGCTCTTCATGCCAACTGCGTAAAGCAGATGGTTATTTTATTATTTTAATTGAGATATATAATGCGATATATCTTTGTTTAATACAAAAAATATATCGTGTCTAAGCGATGATAAAGCGGAAGCTAATTTCGTCCAGTAAAACAAAAATGTATAAAGCATAACATATTTATTTCTTCATATTAACAAGTTTTAAGGTAATAATTTACTTTTTAATTTATTAATATGTAAAAGTATATATATATATTTTGCACTCAAAATAAGTAAAATTAAATTGGATTCAATTTCTAACAAAATTTCCTATAAGCACCAAGAATCATGAAGATTTTGAGACTTTGAGATTATTTTTTAAGATTTGAGTAGTATTTAATAAATCTTTTTATTTATTACTTTTTGAAAAATTGACTTTTTTTAATATCACTTAGTACGTGTTAAAAATTAGCTCGACTTTCATTTGACTAGTAATCTCGAGGAAACATTTTCTGTAGACAAAAATAAGTGAGCTAGTTAAAAATCAAAGTAATTTATTTAAGTTGAAAGTTTATAATAACGTTTAAGATTTTATTTACAAAAAAAAAAAAAAAAATTTTTCAGATTGATCTTTTTTATTTCTTAGTAATTATTTAAGCTTGCATTCCTAATTTTCATTAAAAGGTATGTTCGATTTATTTGAATCCTATTCAATCTTAAGGAATGTTTTAATCATTTTAAGGAAAAAATTTCTCTTTCTATTGATTTTTATGATTATTTTTTTCTCATTTTTGTACATATTTAGATAACCTTTTGCTTATTTTTTTTTCTGATTTGTTTGACATGTGTTTTAAAGTATATCTCATTTCAGGACGTTTTAATTTATTCTTATTTCCTTATGTATTATGGATTAAGTTTTTTTTCTTTTATATTTCTTTTGTTATTATGACTAAGGATAGAAAAGACTATTTATTATAATTACAGTATATAAATTGTACTCGGTACATAGATTGTTACTTCACTTGTTAAATAATCATATTTATACATATTTAAGAGTTTTATGTAAAGACATACTGGAATTACGCGTCAAATAAAAGAGAAACCACATTATTGCATTCCAAAATAAGTTTTTAGAAAATTAGGAATTACAAATTTTTTTTTTAAAAAACTCTTAATGAGTTTAATTTGTTTTACCAATACATTATTCGGGATAATTTTTTTTAATACAAATTGCTAAGTTAATGGTCCTTGAAGGAATTTTTAAATTTCTGAATACTTTCTTTTTAAAAAATATTATTTTTGAACACTTAAGGATTCTTACGTTAAGGAAATGTTTAATAACTTTTTTTTTTAAATCATTACATAAGAGTGTGATTCAAAATTCATTCAATTTATTGAACAGATTTTATTTTAAAATATAATTCTTTTAATAATTACTGAAAAAGTCCACTCCTACCTCCAAAATAGCTCTCAACTTTTTTATTATTTGTGAATAACTTTCTTAATGTAGCTCCCGTAATTTTTCTTTAATTAAAATTTTTATGTTAGTAGTATGAAGATTATTTTAATTCAAAATATTCATTAGCACCCTGAAAATTTATCCGTGGGAAGAAGGTAGAATCTGAATGGAAGTGATGACGTGTAATGATGTTCAACATCTTCATTACAAGGATTTATGAAAGAGTATTCTTTTCGCTTCTCTCTCAAATAAACACCAGTCTTTAAACTCCAAGATGTACCCTTAATAACCCGACTAACCCAGTAAAAGGTTTGGGTAAACAAATCCAGCGGGAAATAGATCGGGAGAACAGATTTGGGTAGTGGAACTAAAAATTACATTGTTAATTTGCAATCTCACACTATAGCTATAGAACATGATGGCTGTAGAACACCATTGGCATCTTAGGAAACTACTAACAATCACTCTGGTTGCGGAATGAGGTAGAGTTGGGTAAATTCCATCATTAAAAGCTATCCAGGAAATCTTCATGAGGCAGCCCCAACACTTGGGTAAAACGCCAACGAACCACGTAGAGAAGTATTATTATTCTAATAAATAAATAAAAAATAAAAGGAATATAATAAAAGGAATAAAAGGAAAGCAATAAAAAAGGACAAAAAGGAAAAAAAGAACAAAAAAACAAAAAACAAAGAACAAAAAAAGGACAAAAAGAACAAAAGGAAAGCAATAAAAGGAAAGCATCCAAATGGAATCATCGAAGAGTGAATAAAGAAATAATTTCGATATTGGCATATAACTTTATTAAAGTATTTGGCTGGAATATCTCAGAGGAAAGGAAAAGAGTACACAGGCTTTACCAAGATTAATGCTCACTCACAGATATGATCGCAAACGATTTAAGTTATGGCAGAAGGACTCGATATTTAACGGAAAAAGAGGAAGGAAAAAATAAAAAAAGATATTTATTATTAATTCCCGGAGGAAAAAGTGTTGAGCGCATGTTAACTGTTGAATTGCTATCGGGAGATCTGGGGAAATATTTGCCAAATTATAGTTTTATGGTTTCAGCTGCTGTTTGTCCTTTGACACCGTCAAAATGTAAGTTATAATATCTATCATCAGGCTTTAAAAGAGCGATAAATTTAGTTATAATGGTGGGTAAAGATATTTGATAAACCCATATAATATTTTTAAAAGAAAATCGGTACGGTAATTTCTTATGTAAAATAGTATATGCAAAGTTAGAAAGTCATGTGAAAAGTCATAACATAAAAACAACTCTTGAATCGCGTAAAGATTTACACAGCTGTAAAATTGTTTGTTACTTTTTGCGCTAATATAGTCTTCTTAAAGAGAACGATGCTTCATCACTAAAATAAATATTACAAGCAGACCTGTGCGAAAATTTCGCAAAATTCTTCTGTTGAGTGTATCTAACCTCTAGTTTGATGCGACAGATAAGTCAAAAATGTTATAAAAATAAAACTAAATCACGTTAACTGGAGTAATAATTTACTCATTTCTAAGAAGAGAAATAAGTACAGTGACTAAAGTATTACAGTAAAAGAAAAAAAATATATGGTACATTAGAAAACATGAAAAATACAACTGCTACGAAACAACTGATTCTGGTGTATCACAACAACCGACAGTGGCGCGTCAGTGGTGATTGGACGAATCAATAGACCCGTGTAACAAATTTAAATTTTAACTAACTTTTTTGCACTTTCAACACTTTTCACTTTCGTTTTAGTCTTAAATCTATTTGAGGCACACCTGGGGGTAATTCCCTTTCCAACAATATCACATTTATGAAGATTTGCATTGATGGCGTTCTTATAAATGGTGCACAACCATTATCGTCTTTCCTTAGCGTATTATATTTAGAAATATTTTGTAACGAACGCGTTTTTTAACAAATCGTTGAAACCGCTTGCAATAATTAATCTGTTTAGCTTTTTGTTTTTAATCAACAACTGACTCAACGGTCACTTTGAAGTAAATCATTCATTTCCTTTCGATGTTTCTCGTCAGTCACAGAAACTGACGCACTTTGTTCGTTACAAAGTGCGTCCTTAATTGTAGCTTTACCATCTTTTTATTCCGAAATTTGAACGCCCACCTATTCACATTACTCCTGTCGACAGTTTCACTACCGTAAACCGCTTTTATACGACGAAAAATATTCTTAGTATTAATATTTTCTGCTATTAAAAAATCGATCACTGTGCGCTGTTTTAATTGTGTTGACATATTGATCATATTCTACTCCATTTTAATTTCTACTAAAAACGGACCGGTAAACTGATTTCAACGCAATATCGCAAATTTGTAGAGGGGATTTTAGCTATCATGTTATGCCACGCCCAACTAGGTATAGTATCTTTTGTCTTCGTGAAGCACGCTAGTGTGCAACATATATCAGTCGAATTTATTTTATTATATTCATAGGAAACGTACGATTCAATATTACAATATTGACACTGATTAATTTATTTATACGTTTTTACATATAAATAACAAATACATTTTTCAGTAAAAAGATTTTTTTAAAGAAAATATTTAGTCAGCCGAAGCTCGTAAAAGAACTAAATATTTTCTTTAAAGAATCTTTTTACTGAAAAATGTATTTGTTATTTATATGTACAAACGTATAAATAAATTAATCAGTGTCAATATTGTAATATTGAATCGTACGTTTCCTGTGAATATAATAAAATAAATTCGTAAGAGTTAATATATTTTTCAAACATATTTTACTTTCCCGTCTAGATAGAGCTACATAGCTGAACAAGGGAAAGTTTTCATACTTATAATCCTTTTATCTTTATCTCTATCTTTTTACAAATAACTTTTACTCGTATAAGGACAGTTTGACTGTATTTCCATCGTCGAAAGTAATTATTTTATCTAATTTATCAATTCTAAAAATGTAATTAAATTTATTTTTAATAAAAAGATAAAATTTAATTAATTAAATAAATATATATATATTTTTTAAATTAATTAAAGGATTTACCGCTTACAAAAATATAAAGTAAATCTTTAACGCTACTGTTTAAGCAGAGGTCAAGTTTTTTTAGTCCTTTTTCTATAATAAAATCTGAATTTTTTTTCTTGTGGAAGATTGTTTTACTATAAAACATATGTTTGTTTACTGGTAGAACAAGATATTTTATCAAGGTTAATTTTATTTTGTTTACAACTACGCATGAAATTTGTTTAAACGTTATGTACATTTCTTCATGACATTTGGCTCAACTTACATTCAAATAATAAACTAGTTTCATTTCTTCTGTAACAATTATTAGTGTATTAATTTCTTTTAACATGTTTAATTTTTAATTGATTTTTTTTGTAATTAATACATCATTAAAAAAACAATTATCATTAGATCTCTAAATCATTTACTTACATTACTCATATATATATATATATATATATATATATATATATATAATTTGAATAATATGAATGATTGTCATATGACGATATGTTCATACACTAAGTTATATGGTATTTTAAAATACTGCTAATTTCTTAAAATTCGTATTTCAAAATAAATAAATGTTCAATTTAGTGAAAAAGTAAGATTTACCTAATTGTTAAATACTTTTAGGTTAGTTTTATTTTTAACCCACAGGGTTGATCTAGTGGTTAACGCGACATCGCAAATCAGCTGATTTCGAAGTCGAGAGTTCTAAGGTTCACATCCTAGTAAAGA